>APFE031375851.1:85338-141629 GCA_000404065.3 Pinus taeda
TGGAGTAATGCTAGTTGTGATTATGCTTGTCTGGAGTGATAGTAAGAGTCTTGAAGCATAGGGAGGTTATGCTGCGGGAATCCTGAGAGAGAGAAGGTCTATTGCAAGGCATACATAGCTGCTCGCCCAGCCAGAGAATAGGTTCAACGTCAGAACCTTGGTTGTATCTTTCTCTGCCTATTATTCATTAATAAATGACTGCTATTATGGTTCCAATCTCATTGCCTATTATGATGTTTGATTTATTTCCTTTCTGACTGAAATATAGTTGTACTTTGGTGGATTTTATGCTTGTAGTTGTCTCGGTCTTTGCATGTGCAGGTGTCCATTCGCGAGGATCGCTAGGATTGTGACCTGTTGAAGCAAGGGAGTCGGAGGGTCAACTCTACTTCGACATTTGCGTTGAATTCCAGGTTGGTCTTCGTAATCCACCTTTTAGTATACAACTAGGAACTTGCATAGCAACGTGAATTGATTGTTGCTAGACCCATTTTGGGCTAGTGGGATCGCCTCTGTCCACAGAGGGGATTTACCTCTCCAACAGCAGGTCTAGGATATTTTCTCAAATACAATATACTTAAAGCCTTTTTGACATTCTTAGGAAAAGAGAAGAAATAATTTATAACAAAGAACATAATGTCTTGGATAAAATTTCAACTTGAATAATTGATCTTTCCATATTTTCCTTTCATGTTTCTGTTGGTCGGGTTCATCCTCCACCAGAGTCCTTGGATCTGATCTCGAAACTAATTTAGAGTCACCAGGTGGATGATTTCAACCTTCCTGTGTTTGATCGTTGTCCACCATAAAAAATCAGATCTAGATATGAACTTTGATGATATTTCCCAGCGAATATGAAACCTTTCGCTTGTTCCCCAGTATGGTCACCACTATGTTATCACCTAGATTGAACATCAGGTTGAAGGAATGCAATGCCAGGGTAACCACAAACCACGCTTAGCCAAGTAGCTAGCCATACTAGGCCAGAAGAGGGCTCTCTCCGTAAGGATCTCAGCCAAATTGACTAGATCAGGAAAATGATATTAGGCTAGGTATAGTAGCACAACGTTTGATTTGATTTTGAAATGGTTTTGCTGGATCAGGAGGAGCCGGACAGTTAAGGCAAAGAAATTAGGTCAAAATTGCAGGGTGTTCGATGGGGCAAGGTAGGTATAAAGCTTAGCACTCTAGGGCTTGATGGGTGAGATGTTTTAAGACTAGTGAGAGGCTAGGAAGAGCATGTGATTACCATGGATCCTTCCCAAACTGTAAAAAACATATAATGGTGAATATTTCCCCAAAGCAGAGCAATGATGTTATGGATTCTGCCTGTCAACTTGAAAACATTCACTTAGAAGCAATGAAATGATTAATGAAGTACACAAAACATTTTAACATATGATCACAAGAGAAGAAACTGAACTAAACTTCATACCACATGGATCCCAAATAAATAGCTGCAATTTTTATTAATCTTCTGCTAAACTGCTACAAAATGATGTACAATCAAGGCATAAGCATTCAGCTGAGTCCAACCCTTTACAATGAGAAAGAAGAAGAAGATATAGACATTGTTTCAACCTCCTCCCATCCTCAGGGGTTGAATCCCTAATATGGGGATGTAATTTAACCAACACTGAACAAGAAACTAGAATCTAGGCATCCTAACAACTTGCCTCTAAAAGTGAGGAAACTGATTCATTTGTGCTCAAAATGACTTTTAATCTAATGAATCTACCCTCTACTACTAATTATCCATCATATTTACAAGCCAATTCATCATTTACTTTAGTAAAACATCCTCCATGAGAGAAAATCCATGATCACAGTCAAAACATAGTGAAATGGCAATCCTACGCAAAATTTATCCTATGCGTAGCGCCACTTTCAGGTCCCGTTTGGAGAACTTCCCTGCATCCAAATTGAGCTCATGATAGCTCATTAGAAATCTCTTCAAGTCTACTTTCCAAAACATCTAGAATTTATTCATTTGAAGCTCATTTGACCCCTCAAAAGTTGATTCTCCCAAGGCTACTTCTGTGTGTCCAAAAAGTGGCTGAAAGGTCATTTTGGGGGTGTTTTTTGACCTTTTGGTAGACCAGTTCTGCTCCAAAAGCTTAGAAAATGCATAGGGTGCATGTACTCATTGCTCTAAATCCAAAAGTGCAAGCCATTTGTCCATTGGGTGTCCCTAGTAAAAGCACAACGTCAGCCAAGTTTCCTATGCTAAAGTTTCCAAAATTTGCAAAGGCAAAAATTCCTCCGAATTTGATCAAATTTGGTGAGAAGCACCATCATCAAGCATCTTGATGAGCCAAGGAAGCTTCAGCAAGCAACCTAAGCCTATCCTCCTCCTTTTTTCCTTTGAGAGCCCATCTCAGCCTTGCTTTCATCTGGTTGACCCTTATATTGCAAATTTTGTTTCGGGTCCTGTAGTGGTAGGCCATGTGCCTGATGATCTATTTGTCCCTATTGGCCCTTTGTAGCAGCCTTTCTAAGTGAAAATTGGCTCTTTCAAGCCAAATTTATCTATCACCCTCAATTTCCTTCTCAATTGAAGTCAAAGTGACCAGTGCTTCTTCCTTTTGCACTATTGATTTACCCTTGTCACTTTGTCTCTTTGCCTTGAGAAGTTCCAGCTCCATGAGCACCTGCTTATCACTCAACTACTTGTTCTCTTGTTTTAGATATGTGATGACATGGCTCTCGCCAAGTTGTCCATCAATGCTTGGATTTGAGCCTCTTTCTCCTGTATGATGATGTTTTCTTTTGTTGCTTCATCTTGAGCCTCCAAATCAATTGTCTCTATGCCATGATGAATATGATGTTGTTCTGGATCATCACGCTCCATAAAATCAAAATCTCTCTCCTCCTCATAATCATTGTCTCCTGTGTCCATGTTTGCCAAGCTTTGAGTTTGAATACTCCCAGAAAAGGGATGCAGGGGGGTGAGTAAGGGTGATTAGAAATAAGGGAAGGGGAAGTGATCTTGTGGGGTATTTGGTGGACTAGGTAAACATGAAAATGAGTGGGAGGGTATGAACCATGAAAATGAGGGAGAGGGGCTAGGGTTTTAGGGATAAGTGATGGGAGGAAGAGTAAGGGTTAGGGTTTTAAGCCATAAATAGGGGAGATTCTATGGTTTCACATTTAGCATAGCAAATTAACCTCAAATGCATTAATTGAAAGCCAAGGATGAAGTTCAAGGGCAACACTTACTTGTTTGAGAAGTAAAGGAGACAAATTTGGTGTTTTTGGGTGGAAAAAGGTCGTTTTGGCCCTTACTGTCCCTACGTGTAGTGCCACCTACAGGCACACAGCGCCTTTCTCTACACGCAGCGCCATTGTTTTTTACACTGGGAAAACTGGCCTACACACAGCGCTTTGTCCCTATGCACAGCGCTCCGGCCTCTACACGCAGCGCCACCACAATGTTTTCCTCCAACTTGCAGGTTGATTTTGACTGCCTTCCTGGTGTCCAAATTAGGCATGGGATAGCTTGTTGGAAATCTTGTCCTATCTACTTTCCAGAACATCTTGAAATTTTTAATTTGGAGCTCATTTTACCTGTCAAAAGTTCAATCTCCCAAGACTGGTCAAAATGTGCAGAATGAGGCTGCCAAAATGTAGAGTGTCGTTGCAGTCAATGTTTGGAGGTCTTCCTCAACTCCAAATTGAACTCATGATATGTCATTGGAAATCTATGTGTGTCTAGTTATCATTGGACTCATCAATCAAGTCTTTTGGACATTCCAGCTAGGAGAAATCTTGATTTTCCCAAGGTCACTCTAGAAGTGTAACAACTCTCCTGTGGCAAATGATTGTTTGGACATTTCTCCCAAACCATGAGACCTGTGTAAAAATTGAAGGAGGTTTTTGGGTCTATGATGGAAAAAAACCTCTCTCACATTTGTCAAATTCATATTTTCTTTCTCAAAAACATCATTTTAATGAAAACTATCCCGATATGTGGAACAAGGGATTTGTAGAAATGAAGGGAAATGAAGGGGATGAGGGGCTTCTAAATTCTTGAGAAAATTTTGGGAAGTAGGGAGGGATGTTAGGAAGCAAGGGAAAGTGGAATTTCAAGGATTGAGTGGGGGGAAGGGGCCCAAAAGGGAAAAACACAGGCTTAACCTAGAAAAGTGTCAAATTGTAGCAATAGGCTAGGGTTTGTGGGAAAATGATGAATTTGAGGGATATCAGTGATGGAAAGTGTTTAAGAAGGTATATTAAGGATAAGGGAAGGTGTATGAGCATCAGGATACAAGTTTTGTTGATGATTTTACCATCCAAGAAAAATGACCTTCAAAACCCTAGGAGAGGGAAATGAGCCTTACCTAAGCACAACTAAAGCACAAACAAGGTGTAAAATGACCCATTGGAACCTGAAATAATTATGACAACTCTTTGAATGATAGTACACTTAGTCGAATGGTGACATGAACCAATACTTGGAAGACTTTGGAAGGAGTGAAAACAAATCCTAGACCTAATACCTAGTGACCAAATTTTACTTGAAGACTCATTGAAATGACAAAAAATTGACTTTGACACCCCAAGACCACTTTATAAGAGCATATTTGATCACTGGTGGAAGGCTACAAAGGCTGAAACTAACAAGGAGGTTGAGGATATGGTGATGGTTGAGGGTGGGAAAGGGATCCAATGATACCATTAGTGACATGAGATGCCCCCAACGCATTAGCATCACCAGGCCGAGGCAGATCAGGGAGGACAATATAAATATAACCTAATTGGGCATATATCAAATCATATTTTAAGGCTATTTGGAGAGCTTCTTCCTAATTCTGAGGGAAATTAGAGGCAACATCTTTACCTATGGGAGACAAAAGCATTCGTAGGAACCAATCCATATATACACAGTCTTCAAACTCATGGGCTCTACACATGCTCCTTGTTCTGCACCATTCTTGAACATAGTCAGAAAGGCGGGTGGCAGAAGTTTGATGAAAAGAGATCAAGAGTTTGGTACTTGTGTCATATTGGAGGAGTAACGGGAGATAGGAAATAAAATCTTTGGCGACATTTGCGAAGGTGGATGGGAGGCATGTGGTTGATCCACATACCATTTGGCAGCAACTCTAGTTAGGGTGTGTTGGAAGAGCGAACATGATTTGTGGAGTCTTCTCCAGGATTACCTTCGAACTTGAGAATGTCGGAAGGAAGCTTGGTAGGCATATGAGTCCAATTTGGGTTATGGAGAAGAGGGCTGTGGATGAGATCGCTGAAATTAGGGAGGCTCGGTCTAGCCATATAACGAAGCAAGGGAGACTTAATGGCCATACCGATAGAGGTTCTGTTAGTCAGGTTACCTTGGTTAGGACCTTGGTTACCACCTTGGTTTCCTCCACCCACATTGGTTCCTGACATGGTGGCGATGTGGGGATGGGAAGATGCAGAATCAGAGGGAGAACTAGAAGAATTATAAGAGCTAGAGTCTGTATGGGCACTCAATGGAGGACTAGGAGTATGGGTTCGAACACAACGAGATGGAGTAAGATGTCCTAAAGGAAATTGGGGGCGAAGGCCACAAAGTCTTTGCGGAAAATGCCTAGCGGGCGCAATGGTGTCAAGAAAAAGATGACTCAATAGACTAAAGGGTGATGATAGGAGAAAAGAGTAACAAACAACAAGCAAAAGCTAGTGTAGTGGTGCCAAGTGCAAACTAACTATAATGATATGCTACTTTAAATCAATCAAACATGTCCTATCAAAGAAAAAATTACCTCTAGCCTAAAAGTGATCTAAAGCCTCAAACAAGTCTTAGATCTACTATTTCAGATTAGAGAAAGGTGGGGTAGAGGACCAACTACTTGCCCAAATCTAGTCCTATAGGGTGTTTTCCTAAGATTGTCCACTAAGGTTACCTTTGTCCCACGGGGGTGTTCGAGTCTTGAGCTTCTTAGTGATCAACCACGCCACGGAATTCCCTACCATGGGTTAGGTATCCCTGAGGAGAACCGCTCACATCATGATCTAGCCTAACCCCCTTTGAATTGAGTTTTTGATGCACTCTAGGTCTGGGCCATGGGATGGTGAAGAATTTTAAGCTCCCTAATATGCTAACTTTATATGTCACAATGTAAGTGATAAGTGGGTGTTATTGGAAGCCTATCCCAATGATCCTACACCTAACTACAAATATTGTTTTGGCCCTTGTGCCGAAGTGCACTTAATCTATGTGGGTTGAATTATTAAGGTGTGGTGTTTCAAGTCTTGGCTTTGCAGTGTTAACCAAGCTCACATTTTCTTAGGGTGTGTGTGCGTGACAAATTTATCAAGTGGATGAATTAATTGAGCATGTTTTGATGATGTAAATACTGCTAAAAATAAAAGTTCATAAACTATAAATAATATTGAAAATGAACAGTAAATTGAAGCATACAACCCCCCACCCAAGAAGGCAATCAAGCATCAAAAGAAAAGAGGGAAAAAAAAGAAACTCAGGGACACACACAATGGCCAAAAGATATAATGTCTAAGGGACTATGATCTAGAGGCAACGATTTTCTTAAAATGGTGCAGAAAACTAGAAAACAACACGGGTGAAAATATTGGAAAAGGACAATAAAGAAGCCCCAAAAACCAAGATACACAAGGACCTCCCAAGGGGGAAAGGAAACACCAAACGCTAAAGGGACTAAAATTTTCAACAAACTTGTCCAAAAGGGCTTCAAAATAGTGGACAAAACCCTAAAAAAAAGTGGCTAAAAGTGTTGCACATTAGACTCCTCAGCTCATCAATTCTCTTCTTGAATGGTGGAGGTGTACTCTAAACCCTAGGGGGATTTTTCCTTCCTCAATGAGAAACTACTAAGTGGATATAGGCCTAGAGGTGGTTCAGGAAATAACAGGAACCCTTCCCAGCACACATGCAACAGTCTTGGCAAAACTGGAAAAAAACTAAAGAAAAAAAAAAAAAAAATCTGAAAAATTACAGAGTGCAGAAATCAACCTAAAAAGTGTGTTGGGCACAAATTTTGGGCAGAAAAGTGCATTGGGAACAGTAAATGGGCCAAAAAATGCACTCTTCTCTCGCTTCTCTCACTCAGTAAATCAAATGTAGATTGTTTCATCTCCTGCTCGATCGGTACATGTGGCCTACGGAAAGATGCAAAACCCCAACAAAAGCAGAAAAGATTACAGAAAATAGACTAGATATAAAAATGGAAATTGATAGGGCTAAAAATAGCTATAAAAACATTAAAGATAACTTAAATAACAATCACAAAGGTTCTGAATTACTACACTAGTGGAGTCGCCATTTGTTGATGACTATGTAGCTAAAGAACCAATGGAGTCGCCATTTGTTTGCATGAGAATTCTTAGTATGTGTACCAAAAATGATTTACTTAAGTCACTGGTAACAAGTGACTCTAACAAAAAAATAAGGTTGTCTATGCTTCAGATATGTAGTGAAAAACAAAAGAAAAACCTTGCAACAAAAGATCATATGCAACCCAAAACATATAATAACAAAAATGAAAGTGTAGCAACCCAATGGATCATATAAATAAGAAAATTTTATTAATGTAAATGAAACACTTGGAGAGGAGAATTTACAAATTTGGGTCTATAGATCCCCCTCCATGGGATGGGTTCTTTTGATGTCCTTGTGCTTCAACGATCTGTTTCTCTCTCTGATCTTGCAATGGGCGAAAAATAAATTAAAATAGTTTGAACTCAAGTGGGAGATCAAATGTGATAAGACGATAGTGGTGATGATGAGAATGATCAAGGTGAAGAATGAATGGAAAAACCCTCTATTTATAACAAAGTATTGAGCTAAATTAGCAATTAGAAATAATAAAATATAATTATTGACCAAATCAAAATCTAACTGTTGGGAATAATTTATTCGAATTTTTGGAGAGGGAAAAGATATTTAAAATGGTCAAATATATTTATTAGAAAGTGGTTCAAGTAATTAACAAATAAAAATTAATTTATTAATCACTTGGTGAGAATAGAAGAAAAGTGTGAATTTGAAATAATTATTAAATAATGGTTTAACAATTATTCCTAGGTGATTTAGTCAAATGAGTTAAGAAATAATGATTTAATAATTATTTCTAAAGAATATTAAATAAATAATGATTTATTTAATTATTCTTAAGAGGTCTTTTGAATTTTAATGTTAAATAATATAGGAAAAATGGTTTACTAACTTATTTTCTATGGTGAAAGTGGATTTACTATGGTAAAATTAATCCTACATGGTGTATTTCGATCTACCTAGTAAGAAATGGCTAGGAGATCAATTTTTGGGTGATAACACCACCAGACTATTCTTTAACCAAGGTCTATGTACTTGAAATTGGGATAATATACCTAATTAGACCAAAGTACATGACACAGGAAGAATGTTAGCCCATGTTGCTATCTAATCTTTCAAAGCATTCTCTAGCCAAGGTCATAATGACACAATGATGACTTCTCCAACTGAGGTCAAGATAACATGAGGAGAATATCAAACCACTCTCCAACCAAGGTCATAAAGGCACAGGTAGAATGTCCATCTCATTATCTCTCCCTCTAAATGAGAGAGTAAATCTCCACAAACCCAAGCTAAGTCTGCGGGTGTACTTCAAAACATTCATGACCAACTATACCATGTTGGTAACATATGTTGAGTAACACACCTTGGCTCGACCATAGACTATCTCTTTCCCTTCACTAAATCACAAATGCTTTCTGGATACCCAAAATAGATGCTCCCTCTAACACTCATAGTTCATCATCTAGGAATCTGAGGTCAACATTCTCTGGGGTCAAAACAAGGCTTTTGACTACTTCCTCTAAAGACAACACTTTATTCATAGCTTCTCCCTCTGCCAGAGAAAAATTATCTAGGATCATCCTTGATCCATTTATTTAAGCCCAAAGTATAAGGTCCTCTCCAAGGATGAGGCTTCTACATGTTCTTCAAAAATCAGAGTAAACTAAGACAAATGTATTGACATAATCCTCTCCCTCTTTCTACAAGAACTTTCTTCAATATTTCTACCATGTTTCTATATGTTGCATGCTAGATATTGACTTCTATTTGGCACAATCAAGGCATACTTCAAACATCCTACTCCATATGAACTTGGGTTTTACAATATCCTTCAAGTAAAATTTTTGGAAAGTCCTCTTGTTTTTCTTTATTCTTCTACTTCTTCCATTTGCTACCAAAGTCTAGGAAATTCTTGTTATCAATCTACCATCCTCACAAAGAGACCATGGAAGAACAAATACAACCAAGTAAAGAATTCAAAGACAAAATGCTAAGTAATAGTAAAATAATAATAGTAATAATCAAATAAGAGGGATATATAGTACTTATATTTTGAAGATTATGGTGGGATGAGAACTCCATCTTGATCTTAGACTTCACACATCCATCTTACAAATTAAACTTATCATCTCCTCATGACTTAGGGTTTTTCTTCTTTCAGCGAAAATGACTAATCCTAGGGTTTTGTTCACAAACCATAGAGATTTTCTTATTCAAGCCCCTTTGATTTCTAGGGTTTACAAACTCTAGATGTTTCAATGTCCAAAACCTTCAATTCTTATGAAATCCTTCATGGTCATCAATCAATCAATGATCATTATTATGTTTACTAATAAGAGATTGGAAACAGTAACAACATTTTATCTTAGCCTTTTGGAATGGACTACATCATTCTGAACTTCTTATTTGAGCTCGTTGTTTTCCTTTACAACTTCAATTCTCCTTTTAACTCCCTCTGGTTTGAAGAGAACAACCAAAAGTTTCATAACATATTTTCAAAAGTTTAGTTTTATGTCATTTATGTATTTTGATCTACTACAAATACCTTGTGAGAGAGAATTTAAAATTGTAGAGGAATTATTTTTACTTTTATTGACCTTCCTTCATGACTACGAGTTTTATTCAAAGTCATGCTAGTGAAAGGAATCCTTATTTCATATTAGGACTTCAGTAGAAAAAATCAGACCTTTAACCTCAATACCTTGGATTTGAATCTTGGATTAGAGGGAACATAACACATAGATGACTTGTCTTAAGAGATAAATCGGTTTTCATCATAATTTTTCTTATTTCTTTCACATAACCGTATCTCACAGAACTCAGTCTAGCATAGCAAAGAGAACTTGGATCATCATTAGGAACTCAGATCATTAAAACTTGAGAATTGTGCCATAGAAGAATTCAGGCTACACTCAGTTTCACAGATATATATCGTTAAGAGACTCAACCCAACACAACAGATTCATCTCAAATTGTATGCAATGGAAATTTGGTCTTGTACCATAGGAGCTATAGGATCTTCATTCATTTTCCTTAGGAGCTACCATTTGGATGGATGTTCTAGACTTCAATTCATTCCACAAAGATAAGATAGGAAGGAGGCTCAGATGTAATTCAAGAATATAACAATATCATAGCTTAGATAAGTATGTAGATTTTGGACCTCTTACATAGATCTCTACTATCCTTGGTATTATCAGTAGTTCTCAGGAAATTCAACCCAATACACATGGATAATTCGAGTTGTTAACTCTGATACCATGTTGAAATTCAGGTAAAATCTAGAATTTCTGTCAGACCAAGAGGTAACTCCTCAAATGCAATTGTGTTATTCATTTAGGTTGTTTATTATTATATACAAGAGGGAGTGACTATTCAGTTCATCTCCCAATGTCTCTCTGTTTCCTCTATTATTTATTTATACTTAATTACAGTTGTTCACCCAATCCCTATGATTAGGTGTCAACATTCCCCACCTTAATCTGAAGGGATGTTGGTGAGTCCAAGCATCATTCTAAATCTTTCAAGCTTTTTCCTTCCAAGTGCTTTGGTGAAGATGTCTGCAATCTGCTCATTAGTGGAACAATGGTGAAGATGGATTGTTTTGGCCTCAACATGATGTCGAAACAGATGATATTTTGTATTGATGTGCTTCGTTCGATCATGGAACTTTGCGTTCTTGGCCAACTTTATTGCTGAGGTATTGTCAATCATGAGTGGAGTCGATTGTACTTGTTTTACCTACAAATCTTCAAGAATTTTCCTAAGCCACACAATTTCTTTCGTTGCCTCAGATGCTACCACATATTCTGCCGTTGTTGTGGAATCTATTGGAACTAATTGTTTGCGTGATCTCCAGGAGACAGCTCTTGATCCAAGACTCATAGCATAACCCGAAGTAGATACCCCAGTTTTTTTGTCTCCGTCGAAGTTTGAATCAGAGTATCCAATCAAGCTGAAGTTGCCCACCTGTGTATACTTGATTCCAAAGTCTTGAGTTCCCTTCAAGTAATTTAGAAATATTTTTGCAGCAGACCAATGTCCCTCATAAGGCTTTTGCATAAACCTGGAGAGGATTCCAACCACAAACGAAATGTTTGGTCTAGTAGTAGTTAGGTAGTTGAGACTTCCTACAAGCTGTATATACTTTGTTGCATCCTCAAATTCTTTTCCTTCAATGGATGTAAGCTTTAAATTTTGTTCCATTAGAGTAGTCAGAGGATTGCATTCATTCATGCCAAATCTGTTCAATAGATCTCCAATGTACTTCTTTTGAGAAAGGAATATGGACTTTGGATGTTGAGTTACTTCAATACCAAGATAGTAATGAACATAGCCCAAATCAGTCATTTCAAAACCTTTTGTCAATTCCTTCTTTATGGATGCAAGGTAGCTCTCATTGTTCCCTGTCATCAAAAGATCATCTAAATATGCTACAAGATATACAACTATTTTTCCAACCTTCTTGACAAACAAAGTTGCATCATCAAGATCATAATGTTTGAAATTGAGTTCCAGAAGATGCTCAGTTAGTTTTCCATACTAGGCTCGCAGTGCTTGTTTGAGGCCATACAAGGATTTCACAAGTTTTCATACTTTATGCTCATGTCCTTTTAGAGCAAATCCTTCAGGCTGGGACATAAAAACATTCTCTTTTAGATCTCCAATCAAGAAAGCGGTTTTTACATCCATTTGATGGACTTTCCAACTGTTCTAAGCTACTAGGGCAAAGAGTATCCAGATGGTAGCCCATTTTTCTGTGGGGGAAAAAGTCTCCTCATAATCGAACCCTTCCTTCTGTGCAAAACCTTTTGCCACAAGCCTGCCTTTGTGCTTGTCAAGTGAGCCATCAGCTTTATACTTGTTCTTGTGTACCCACTTCCAGCCAATTGGTTTGGTTCGCAATGGAGGATCAACCAACTTCCAAGTGCCATTCTTTATCAAGGCATCATACTCCTTTTGCATTGCTTGTTTCCATTCATCATGAGAAACAACTTCTTTGAAGGAAGTTGGTTCAAAATCTATAGACAAATTCAATTCACAATCATAAGAAACATCCATATCAACATGTTAATCAGAGTCATCTACATCACCTCCATTTTGTCGGTTTGAATTTCTAGTTCCTGTCTTTCCAACCTCATTAGGATGAACACTTTCAAGTGTCTTTGTCAGCCACTTTGGGGGACCTTTCTCAGATGGTCCAAGTTGCTCCATTGATTGAGTTGGGACTGAATCAAAATTGAGTCTCCCAATTCTGTCAATCACATCACTCAAAGTATCATCTGCTATTGGAGTTTCATGCGGGGGAGAGAGTGCTTCAGAAGAAGATTCCATAGGTTGATATTGTATAGGAATCCCCCCTTCAAGATATGGAATCTGATTATCAAATTCTTTAAATGATTTTGCATTTGTGAATCTATCCAAGAGATCAAGTTTCCACTCAACAACATTGTCAGTTTTGGATGATTCAAGAAAGATTACATCTCTAGATACAACAAAATTTTTATTGACTTCATCATAGAGATGGTATGCTTTGAAGTGTTTGAATACCCCAGGAATATATACTTATGACTTCTTGCACCAAGTTTGTTTCTATGTACCTTTGGTATCAAGGAATAACATGTGGAACCAAAGACCCTGAGATGCTTTACCGAAGGAATGTGCCCATACCACATTTCATAAGGAGTATTGTTTCTAATAGCATTAGATGGACATCTATTCTTTACATATTCAGCACATAGGACTGCATCAGCCCAAAACATCAATTTTACATTTGGGAAAAACATCATGGAGCGCACCATATTTAAGATTGTCCTATTCATTCTTTTAGCTACTCCATTCTATTAGGGATTATAAGGCACAATTGTTTGATGTTTGATCCCATGTTGGCGAAGATAGTTTTCAAATTCATTTGGCGTGTATTTTTTTCCATTATCAGTGCGAATAGAGCCAATATGAAATTGTGCATCATTTTCAATCCATGTATGAAAGTTCTTGAATGTTTGAAAAGCATCATATTTGTTCTTCAATAAATAAACCCAACACATTCTGGTGTAGTCATCAATAACTGTCATCATATATTTATTTCCATTTGCAGAAGAAACAGGCATTGGACCACATAAATATGAATGAATGAGTTCAAGTTTTCTATGTGCTCTAGAATGTGAATCATGAAAAGATTGTTTGCTATGCTTTCCTAGAATGAAAGCATCACACTGCTTAAGTTTCATAGGAATTGTAGGCAAACCAGTAACACCATTTTTCTTCAACAAGCGGAGGTTGTCATAGTTCAAGTGTCCAAATCTAGCATGCCATAATAAACTTGATGGAAATGTACCTTCTTCATAATGAGAATTGCATGAGAAATTTTGTGCACAAGCAAAGGTACCCTGCAGCTTGAGAAGCCTTTCTTCTTCTATCCCCGTCATGACAAGTGAGTGGTCTGATGCTTTTCTCACCTCAAGTTTGCCATCAAACATATGAATGGAGTGTCCTTGCTGGTAGATGTGGACCACGGACAACAAGTTTCTCCTCAGCTGTGGGAGACATAAAAGATGATGCAGAGGAAAGTCTGGAAGACAAGGCAATTTAAGCCTGATTGTACCAAGCCCTGGTGGCTTGAGTTTTGATTTGTCTGCAGAGTATACTGCTCCATCAACATTGTCAGTAAATTCTTCAAAAAAAATATCTTCTAAAAGTCATGTGGCAAGTTGCTCCTGAATCAAGCAACCAATCATTTTTCCAAGAAGCAAGTGAAGCATTAAATAAGTCTTCATTTACTCCAATATTAAAGTGTGCCACAACATAGTGAGCGAATTCAGGTGCTTTACCTTTCTCTTTTTCATTAGTTTTACCTTTGGGTTGGTTTCTTTCCTGCTCAATTCTGTCCCAAGGCAACTTGCATGTTGATGCATCATGTGATCCATCTCTTTTGCAGCGTATGCAATGCAAATCTGACTTTTCTCCTTGAGAGTGTCTACCCCCCCTGCCTCTTATATTTCTTCCTCTTCCTCTTCAACCACCTCTTCCTCTGGAAGGATCTTGAGCAAGATTCTTCTCTCTATGTGCAAGACAGACAGCCTCTTCAGAAGACTGAGGAGTTGTCTTCTTTCCAAAATCTTTCTCTCTTTCAGCAAATTTTTTCACAAGGGAGTCAAAGGTAATATCTTTGAGGTTTCCATTTGCTTGCAATGACTCAAGATAATTTGAGTAAGTGGGATAAGTGCCTTGAGAAAAGCTATCAAAGGAATGTCCAGTTCAACAATAGTGACTTTGATATCATGCACAATAGATTTTACTTCTGATGCAAGAACAAGAGGATCATCATTTTGTGATTCAAGGGTGAACAATTTAATCATGAGTTGAACAACTTCAAGTGCAGAGTGTGATTCATAGAGTTCCTTCATTTTTTTGTAAGGATTTGAAAGCATTTGAAAATGGAAAAATATGGTGACTCACCTCTTCATTTATTGATGCTACAATCAATGCATAAGCCTTGTTGTTCTTATTTTCCCAAATGGCGAATTCCTTGTCCGAGGCAGGTTGTTCTAGCTCTTTGTCTCTGTTTTCAACACACACTCCTTTCCACAGCTCATTAAAAATGAGAGTGTGTTTTATCTTCCGCGACCATTCATGATAGTTCTCTTTTCCAGAGAGGACTATTCCCACAATGGAGATAAGTGAATGCATTATAAAATTTAAACTAGGCCCAAAATACTTGCAATAAAATTGATGTGTCTTTGCAACTAATTAATTTGCATACAATTATATCCTTAAAAACTGCAAGCTCTCAAATATATCTTCAAATATATACTATCATATAGCACCATACCTCTCACACCTTTAAAAAATACACCACTCATTCCTTTAAAAATACAACATTCACACTCATGCACTTTAAGGTCTTAAAAAGGGATATAAAACATTATAAAACATCACTCACGAGTCATTAATTATCCACCATTTGTAATGACCATATGTCCATTTAAATTCACCCTTGAATAACTTTAATGGAACATGGCTTCATGATTTATATAATACTGGCCTTCAAAAATGATTAAGGGATAGACATCGAAAAATAGTTTCACATTGCCTCATTTCGTCCTGCATGGAGGCACAATTCCAGCCATTGAAAATGGGTTAATGCACAGGCTGGTTCTGCTCACTGTACCATTATATCCTTTGAACACAACACTACTTCAAGGTTGCACCATGCACCACGGATACGCTGCACAGGATTTAACATAGTCAGCTACCGCTCTTTGAGCTCAAGAGGTAATAACACATTTTCATGGATACACAGTGATGGAGGTGATACACTGGTGAGGGGATACACAATGATAGAGGTGGATGGGGAATACAACATCTAGAAGCGGTACAATGCATCCACAATGGTACAACATCCAGTGCGTCCATAGGGTTACAAATTTTTATTATTTGTGCTATTAGAAGTAGGGAGAATGCAGCTGGGAGAACAGAAGGCGGAGAACAAAGTGTTTAGAAGGATAAAGAGTTGGTATTGATCTCGACTTCTATAGAAAGAGGTAAAAAAAAACTCATTGAAAGAGTCAAAGCATGCAGAGGCGAAGGCGAAGAATAATGGCAAAGATTTGCCAGATTATGCGTATGACTCTATATAATGGGCAACGTTTAAATAGTGGCAGCGTTTAATGGGTAGCGACTGTGGAGGGGGCAGTGGACAGACTGCAAAAAATGGCAGAAGGGAGTTACAAGAGTAGAAAGGGATGCCAAAATTGGAGTCGGCTCTGATACCATGTCAAGCCAAGAGGTAACTCCTCAAATGTAGTTGTGTTATTCATTCAAGTTGTTTATTATTATATGCAAGAGGGAGCGACTGTTTAGTTTATCTCCCGATGACTCTCCATTTCCTCTATTATTTATTTACACTTAATCACAATTGTTCACCCAATCCCTATGATTAGGTTTCAACAATTTCTAATCAAGATAATTACTTGTGACTGTTACATGTGATTTTCATTTAGCATTTACTTCATTCAATTACATCATCAAGCAATTATACAAGTACAATGCACAAAAAGACAAGAAACATAAGAAATTAGGCCAGTGGCCATGACAAAACCCACAAGGGGAAACCCAAAAATCATTTCCTTATAAAATCTTAGTCAAAAGGAGAAATCCAAGTCATAGATAAACTAAATAGTAAATTGATTACCCAAGTGCCAAGTCATCACTCCATCCATATGAAATCTATCACAGGTTTGTTCACTAGATGCCACATTTCATTCCACTATAGATTCCACAAATCAATCCATAATATGCCATATTTTTGTCCACAATAGGAGTTTTAATTTTGTACATGATAATGAGCCTCATATTTTCATATATTCGTAGATGAGAACTTCAAATGACTATAGAGAGAAATCTACCCAGAACTTTGTATATCCATAGAAGAAATCTTTCCTATACATCGTGTAATCACAGAGAGAATTTGCATAACCAAAGAGAGAAGAACTTTGTATAGTCACAAATTTTTTTTGTAGAACTTTTGTTAAAAGCCACATGAAACTTGCATGTCACAAAAGTATGATGCTACAGGATAATTTCATATCACAGAGAGAAGTGCCATAGAATGCTTGCATCATTATAGAAGATTGTATCACAAATATCTTTCATACTATAAAAGGTAAGTGCTTCATACATATCTGAATTCTTCCTCCATAGAAGAGATATGAACTAGTTCAAATGGTGGAGAAAATATGTTAATATGCCTCTCAAGACAGAGTTGAATTTCATTTGGAAGGTCGACTTGGCAGTTGGGATTTGACCAAAGTTACATAAAGAAAATAATTTTCTTTTTTTCTTTAAAATGACCAAATATGACATGACAAATTAATGTTCTTTTTGAATCAAATGAATTATTTTCGACTCTTTACAAGATCATGATTATGAAGACCAGACCTAGTTGGAACTTCAATAATAAAAATCACTTAAATTCTCCTTTTTTCCTTTCTTTTTTTCTGGACCTTTTGCCAACCCCTGGGATTGGGGCCCATTGGTACCGATGGCAATTCTATGGTAGATGTCAACGAAGCGGCTTACTAATCTGAATTTGAAATCTCAAATGCATGTGCTCTTTTCGTACCCCCAACCCATTTTCTATCAAATATTCATTTTTATGTTGATTTGATCCTTGTTTCTCTTGAATTTCAGTGTCTTTAATTAATGGATCACAACCCCATATTAGGCCTGAGCAAACACTTTTTCTTGGCCTAGAGGATTCTCCATATTTACCTCTTCTTATTCTCCATATCTACCTCTTCTTATTCTGGTTTATGAACCTACCCCTTTTTCTTCTTTGGGATCTTTTTTCCCTGAGGGCATGTTCAGTTTCTTGAATGCCATATTCTCATAGTCTAATACTTGTTTCCATTTGAAATTTTTGTGTTTCATATGTATGTGAGCAGGAAGACCTTTACTGAGGTCAATCTCTACATAGAGTATAACAAAGGAAAATAGGACTTTCTCTGATCTCTCAAGGTCCATGTTTATGTATTTTCCTAGTGTGTTTCCTATTTCCTCTAGAAATTTATAGTGCCAAAATGGGAGAGGTAGATTTGGATCCTTACCCAAACTGACATTGTTAATAAAACCAGGCTTTTGGAATCAAATTATGCAAACCATGGGGTGATGAAAATACCCATGGTACCCTAGAACCAGTGCCCATCATTCATAACGATCTCCAAATAATTCAGTGTATCAAATTGAACAATAAAAAAGAATTTTGAAGATAAATAGATGTCGCAATATTGGGTCCAAGAGAAAAATATACATTGATGTATAGCATCATATTTAGGCCAAAGTCCATTGAACCTACATATAATATCCTTGGCTTGAAGAGCAATAAAGAGAAAGTTTACTTTTGGGATATTCAACTCCATGGTTGGTGCTTGTTTCATTTGTTCTATGATGTATGTACTTGGGTTAAAATGTAGTAGATTTTTTTAATTATTTGACTTCCCTTGTATTGCATCCTTGAAAGAAACAAATTCAATAGGGTTTCTGTGGACTGGAGCTCCACCACATAATCTCAGGGTCTGAAAAATGGGAGAGTTCTTCATGATGTGATAATCCTTCAAGTGACATGGGTCTTGTAGCACCTTTCCTTCAAATGACAAACATTGGGATTTAGCAAGGATTCTTAACATTAGTTCAATCAAGTACTTCAAAGAAACCACCACACCAGAACCCCTGATCCAAAAGAGAATGGTTTTCCAATTTATGTTTTTAAGAGGAATATGGGATGGCTCATGAGGTGGCTCTATCAAAGAATGGTCCAAACCAAAATTCGTAGAGAGAGGGAATGCTCCATAAGAGGGTAGAGCACATGGACGCACTAGCTGCAACAAAACTGCAAACCTTGTAGCCACCAGGACCATACATATATAATATTTATGAACATAAAAACAATAGAGAATAAAACATCTGGTGGAAGAGAATACCTCCAGAATACCAGACAGACATTCATTAGAGAAATTTTGAGGTAAAAAATGTAACTTAAAACAAAAAATTATAACAAAAATAAACTTTATAAGAACCAATAGGATTCAATATGATGATTTTAACAATGGGGGATGATTCAACATTTTTGGAGTAAAAAGGTAAAAAGATTAAAAATAAATCAATAAAAGTACATTTTCAACTCATGTTTTCAACTTATCTCCCTACGATTTTACTCAAATTTCGAGTCAGGGCACTTGTTGGATGCAAAATTTAATTTTTCATCCAAGGAGTACCCATGTTGTAGACATTTGATGAACCCTATTACACAAAAAACATGAAATATATATAAAAAAAGGGGATTGCAATCATGTTTTTTCATGTATTTCACATTTGTCATGTAGTAGGGTCCATCAAAAGTATGAAACACGGGTTGTCATTAGATGCAAAATTAAATTTTGCATCCAACGAGTGCTCCCACTTGAAATTTGAATAAAATCGTAGGGAGATAAGTTGAAAATGTAGTTTTTTATTTTTTCCCTCCAAAACTTTATGAGGTAATCTAATCTTATTTTATTCTCTCCACTTATTTTATAATGTTCCTTAGGAAGCCCATTTTATACCTCAAAATTTCTCTAATGCCCGCCACGCCCACTCTAAATATGAGATAGTGCCATCGACATAGTCAACAAGACTATTTTCATCATTTTGAATACATGAGTCATTCTTGGAGAGAAACCAGACAATGGAATATTCCATAGGGTCAAGCCCCCTCTGCCTTCTAGACCCTTTGACACATATCACCAAATACCCAACTGAATCGCCGCCAAAAAAGTCCAAAAATGACCAATTTTAATGCTAAGAATGAAGCAGGGCTTGAACTACCCTTAACCTGAGATGCCAAGAGCACCAAGAATGAAATAAAACTTAACAGTAGTTCCAAGATCATCGTTGCAAAATGACAAAATCCTAATTCACCTCTCCATTTTTCCCAACGATTCGAGAGATGAAGATTGTCATTATTGTTGAATTCTCTTGAATAAAACCTAAACAATCCAACTATTTATAAACTATTGAAATTAGTTAGCCTTCAATGATTTTTTATATTGAACCTTCTAACCACCTTGTGATGAAGTACTATAAAGGTGTCATAGTGACTTCCTACCTTACCTAGAAATTGGAAAATTATTCTTCAATTTTATCTAATTCAACACTTAGCTTATGTGTGACATTTTCATGATTATCATTCCTTTTGAGCTAGTCAACTAACCACTTCTAAAATCTTTACTTTGTGGTCATTTAAAAAATATCAACCCATAAAATTCATATTTCTTTTTTTGTGTAAGTCAGATGTATGTATTATAGTACAAAAATATATTACAAAAAATCTGCCATTGCAGATCGAGGCCTGATAAAACCAGAGGGCCCGGCACAAAACTCAGACCCTAAATAGAGCTACCCAAAACCGTTGACAGCACACCTCATAGGGTGGCCACGCAAAGAACTGCAACGTAAAACAAAGACCCCTACTGACCCGTGGACTGTAAACAGAGACACATTGACAAAAAATTGGAACCAGCTGCTATCAAGTGCAGCAAAGCAGAGAAAAACAAATTCTTGTTACTGCGGAGGATGAACAAACCTACTAAGGGTATCTAGACCTTGCTCCATGACATTCTTGTCAACCCGAGCCAACAAGGAGTGATAGTTCTAAACTTCCTTCGGGGGCGCCGGTTGCTGATCCGCCTGGGGCAGAGGATCTGGATTGATAGTTTGCCTGAGTAGTCTAATTAGCAGTGTCAGCTTTTTATTAACCAATTCCGCCACATCATGCACGACAGAGATTTTGGCGTCCAGACTCTTGTAGATCTCCAACATGTTGTTTAGTTGCTCGTCAGAGATGGGGACTTCCCGCCTGGAGTGCTGCTGCGCTTCCTCCATAGATTCTAAAGCCTTGGCAAGTAAGGTTTTGACCTTCCAGGTTTCCGCCTACGTTCTAACGAACTGTGTGGCCCGTTTGGAGGCCATGCCCGGATCAAGTAGCCAGTTAACCTCCCCGGCGATGTCGTCCTCAGAACGATGAGCTTCTTCCTTCTTGACCATATCTTCCATCTCCTCGATTTTGCGCTTGTTCCTCGCTGTGGTGCGAGTCTCATACATATTTTTCACCGTCTGGAGCTCCTTGTTTGCCGTAAAGCTTCTGCAGTTGTCCGCTTTCATGGTGCCCTGTCTGTTGTGATCCTGCCGGCAGAGACGCTTCACAGAGATCTGGTGTCCCAGAGATGAACCCGATGGAAATGCAGTGAAGCTGGTTCCTGGGTTGGTTGATTTATAGTCACTCTTCATTCGTTTTCCCATGTTGCCCGCATACAGACGAGGCGAGGAGGTCGTCCTGCCACCATAACTTCCCGGGGTGGCCGGGAATCCCGAGGGATTTCTCCGAATCCAGAAATGAATGTTGTTGTTATTCCCTTGTGTACGTACCTGCCAAGTGTCCCTTCCTCTTGGTATACGGCGGCGATCCGCTCTGCACCCTGCCCTGTCATAAAACCTTTCTGTTTTCGCCTGTTTTTTCCATAATTGCCTATGCTACGCATGTCCTTTCGTCCGGCGCCAACGATCCCAACTTCTTTTCTTACCGGTCCGTTGCATCATGCTTTATCTTTGGCGCCCGTCTTCGCCGGTTAAGCCCGATTGGCATTGTCTAGGTCCTATGTTTCCAGCTGTATGCACCTTTCTTTGAGGCCCGGACAGTCCACCTGGTTCCAGTAGCTGTCCCAAATCTCATCTAGATTTTCCAAGCCATAGTTTGCCAAGTAGTCCTCCAGCCCATTAGCCTTGCGTCTGACCGCCTGGAAAACTAAGCCGTTCATTCCGACCATCAGTTCTGCAATATTTTCCGTCACCTTGGCAAGTCTCCAATGTTTCGTGACCCGACTTACCTTGGTGCCTTCATAGATCTTCTTTGCCACTGAGATTACCAGAGACGAATCCCCTTCCACAATCACTTTGCTGGATTGCAAATTCTTCAGAATCCTAAGCCCGTGCTCGAGCGCCGCGAACTCCATTTCGTTGTTCGTGCTTTCTCCCAGCTCTCTGCAGTGTATGTGAATAATTTTGCCATCCTGATTCCTTATGACTCCTCCAATACATGCTGTTCCGGGGTTCCCCCTGGACGCACCATCAAAATTGAGCTTCAGACTTCCCTCCGGCGGACAGTTCCACTGGGTGGCTTCCGAATTTGGTAGCTGTTGGCGTCCCGGCGAAGTGCTGCTGTGGTTCGCTTCCAGACGAAAGCGTTTGAGGATGCGTAAGTCCCTATCTGATATCTTCTCTGTAGGATCCACTTTACATTTCGTTTGAATAAGCTGTTGAATGTTGGTTAAAATCGTTTCTTTAGAGTGCTCTGTATTTCTGTGTTCATCCTAGAAGATTCGTCTGTTGCGTTCTTTCCAGATTGTCCAGAGAAGGAAGCGTGGCGTGGTTTTCCATATATTGTTAACCCTTTGGTTACTAGAAAAGTTATGTTGCCAATTGAGGATGGTATTATGGATGGACCCTCCGTCTTTGTTGGAATCACTTAAAATTTCCTCCACCCAGTTCCATAGATGATTTGCCCATTCACATGAGTTGAACAAGTGATTTATTGTCTCTTCTTTAGCTAAGCACATTGGGCATCTTGAAGGTCCACTGAAACCTTTTCTTCATAAATTATCCCAGGTTAAGGTTCTGTTTCGCATCATAAGCCAAAGGAAAGTCTTGATTTTTGGCCAAAATAGGCTATCCCAGACCTTATTGTTCCATGGTATTGCCTCCTCCTACTCAGCTTTAACCATTATTTCCCTTGCTTCTTTTAATGAGAAGTTTCCGCTACCTCTCCAACCCCATCTAAGCTTGTTTTCTTCTTCTGCTATTTGTATCTTTCTTTTTTTCAATTTGTCATTAATTTGTTGTGTGCTTTCATTTCTTTTGTCGTGGTTGTCGTTGCTGAGACTAATCCATTCCCTCCAATGGGGTCCCTGTTGTCCCGATTCCAGTAGTGGTGGACTTGGTGCTTGCCCTTATTTTGGTTGGAGATTTTGAGCGACGATAGTTAAGGGGTTTCCAGTTTTGGGAGTTGCTGCCATGCATCCTCCCAAAATAGGGTTATCCTACCATTGCGGATTTCCCAGAAGCAATTCTCCTGTACTATGCTTCGGTTATTGCACGCAAGGTTCCAAATGGGTGAGCCTTTCGAGACCTCTTGCAGTCTGATCATGTCCTGATTATTGCAATTGGGAGTGTATTTTTCTTTCCAATATCTAGCCCACTGTAGATTGGGCTCTTTTATCCATCTCCACCATAGTTTAGCGCCACAAGTTCTGTTGACAATTAATGGGTCTACGAGATTTAGACCCCCCATGGATTTCGGCTTGCATAGCTTATTCCAAGCTACCAAAGCCCATTTTTTCTTATCCCCATTACCGTTCCAAAGGAAGGATCTCTGAATGTTCCTTATTTGTTGAAGAATTCCCTTGGGAGCTGGTAGCATAGACAGTAGGTACTGTGGTATGGCCTATAACACTGTCTTAGTTAAAACTAAATAGCCAGCAAAGTTTAAAGCCCTGTATGTCCAGTGGTTGCATTTCTTCTCCATGCTGGCTAGCACCTTCTCCCAGTGTGTTTTCTGCCAAGGTTTGAGAGTGAGGGGAGCCCCTAGATACCTCGATGGCAGATTGCCTATCCTAAAGCCAAGAAGCTGAGATAGATGAGCTTGAATAGCTGGATGAGTATGGAAAAAGAAGATCGTTGATTTGGAGAAATTTATTTCCATTCCCGAGGCTTTACTAAAGAGATCTAAGATATGCCTGAAATCCATGGCCTCTTTGACTGTTGGGATTCCATGTAACATTATGTCGTCCACGAATTGTTGATGCGTGGTGGCCGGTAGAGTTCTTATCAGTTGAAGACCCTTAATGACTCCATCAGCTCTCTTCTTGGCTATAATTCTACTAAGACCTTCCATAAGAATGACAAACAGGAATGGGGACAGAGGATCTCCCTGCCTTATTCCCCGCGATGGTGAGAAAGGTTCAGAGGGTGCTCCATTAACAAGGATGGAGAATCTTGAGGATTTGATGAGGGCTAAAACCCAGCTTATCCATTGCCTGCAAAAACCAAAGGCTTCTAGTATGGCTTCTAGGTACCTCCAGCTTACCTTATCATATGCCTTAGAGAGATCGAGCTGCATCAGCATTCCTGTTTCTTTCCTTGAGTGTAGTGTGTGGATCATCTCCTAGGCCAGGAGGATATTGTCTAATATCTGCCTTCCCTCTACATAGCCCGATTGTTCTTCGGATATGATGCCCGGAAGAATCGGCTTTAATCTGTTGGCTATGAATTTTGATATAATTTTGTAAATGACATTGCATAGGACTATAGGCTTGAACTTTTCAGGGGTATTGGCTTCCTCTCCCTTAGGTATGAGTGCTATAAAGGTTGAGTTGATGGATTTTAGGATTGATCCTGATCTTCTGGAGTCTTCAACCACATCCCACACTTCCTGCTTTATAATATGCCAACATGCTTTGTAAAAGTTGATGGTAAATCCATCAGGTCCTAGAGCTTTGTCGTTTGGCATGCTATTAACTGCTTCCTCCACTTCTCCCAGTGTAATCTCCCTGCAGAGGGCCCAGTTCTGATCAGAGTTGATAGATTTGGGTATGGCTTTTAGCAGTTCCTTGATGGATTCCTCTCTGTCTAAGTGCAGTTCCTGAGCTATGGAATTGAAGTGTTCCCAGAGCCGAGCTGATATGTCGTGGTGATTCTTCAATAGTTCCCCTTCTTTATTCTTTATTTCCATAATTTTGTTAGCACTCTTGTAGTCTAGAGCTGATCTATGGAAAAAGTTAGTGTTCTGCTCCCCTTCTTTTAACCATTGGATTCTTGATTTTTGTTTCCATAGGGTTTCTTCTTGTTTGCATCGATCATGCCATTGATGAGTTAGACTTCTCTCCTGCTCGGCATAATCCTCATTGCTGTGCCCAGAAGCCCAGTCCTTGTGAATTTGTTCCAACTTTTCTTCTATCCAGGTTTTCTCCTTAAAGATGTCCCCAAATACTGTTCTGTTCCACTCCTTTATTTTTTCCTTAATGATTCTTAACTTCTTCTGTAGGTTAAACATTTTGGAGCCATTACCTTCTAGGGGTTCGGACCACCATTTTTCCACTAGCTCGAGGAAGTTGGGGTGATCCAGCCAGAATTTTTCAAATCGGAATGGTTTGTTCCTCGGAGTACTCTGCACCGCAACTGTGAGTGAAATTGGCTAGTGATCTGAGCCTCCAGTTGGGAGGATATCTGATTCAACAGTGACGCCATCCAAAATGATATTCTCAGAGATCAAGAATCGATCCAAGCAGGAGGCAATCAATCTTTCTCCCCCTCGTCTGTTATTCCCGGTGAAGTTGCCGCTCTTGGGGAGAATATCTACTAATTTCACATTATCAATGAAGCTGGTAAAAGCCTCTGAATCTTTATTTAGTTTTCTTAGACCCCCTTTCTTCTCCAGAAGGGTGGCTATCATATTGAAATCTCCCCCTATAATGCATTTGGATCTTGGATATCTAGCAATTAGTTTATTTAAGGAATTTAAGAAACTAATTTTGTCCTCTGTTCTTTGTGGCCCATATACATTAACACATAAGAAAGATTCAGAGTTACTTGTGATTTGCGCTTCCACAACAATGAAATGTTTGTTCGCTTCGGCTGAGATCATCTGAATATCTCTTGAATTCCATAGCGTTTCTAGGCCGCCTTCTCGACCTTGACTTTCTACTTCCAGATAATCTATATTCCTTCCGATATTCTTGTTTATCTTGGCCATGTTGGAGCTGCTGCATTTAGTTTCTTGAATGAACATGATCTCCGAATTAAACTTTTGAAATTTACGCTTCAGAACTCTCTGTTGTGCTTGGCTGTTCAGCCCTCTGGCATTCCAAGATATAACCTTCATGATTAACTTATGGTTTTAATGGTAGGAGGAGAAGGCACTAAGTGCCTTCATTTTCCCTGAGTTGATCATTATCATGCCTAGCTCCTGCAGAGCCTCACCAATTGTCTTTCTGCCTCGTCTTTTCTTTTGTTTGGTACTAGATGAGTTCCATGTAAGAATTTTGGAGTGGTTACCAGTCCCTTTTGCTACACCTAGCTTCCTGTTCTGCTTTTCTAATTCTGCCTTCTGCCTGGCTATGAACAGATCATTTATCTTCCTGATTTCTTCCTCCGGTGTGTTTTCTATGCCTTGCGTTTTCCATTTCTCAGCTATGCCTGGTAGATTCATTCCTTCCCTGGCTAACACCTCCTCCAGCTCGAGATCATCACTCCCTCCATCCCTGGTGAGCATGTCTGTGTCCTCCTCCTGCTCTTCTGGTCTTTCCTGCATTTGGACTTCACTAACGTTCTTGTTCCCTTCCTCTGCAAACCTGGTTTGTACCTCCCTTTCCTTATGCTCCGTATCTGCTCCCTGGGTTCTAAGTCCATCCTCGGAGTCTGATTCTGGATCTAAGATCTCAAAAGTATTGTTGTAGTTGGTTCTACCTGTTCCCACCTTGTTTATTCGTCTTCTATTGGCTCTCTGTCTTGACTTTGGTGTAATGAAGTTATCTTTGGCCTTATTCCCCTGCTCTGTTTTAGTGTCTTCCTCCTTCTTGTTCATTGGGCATTCCCTAATTAGGTGTCCGTGTTCGTGACATTTGCGACATCGAAATGGGATCTGCTCATAGTCTATTGCTTGAAAGTAGTCTTCATCTCTGTATTCGAGCCATAACCCTTCATGCAGTGCTGCCGAGGCATCCATTTCAACGCATATTCTTGCGCATGAGGTGTATTTCTTTTGCAGGGTTGCTTCAGAGGCTTTGATGAAAGTGCCCAACCGATCTCCAATTTGCTTGAGAGCATTTGAACCCCAATAGTCTATTGGGAGAGAGAATAGTCTAATCCAAACTGGAACTTGAGTAAATGATTCTTTTTCTGGGGTAAAGTTTTCCTTCCATGGTCGCATGTACAGTCCAGTCGAGGCCATGAAATATGGGCCTCCATCAAAAATCTTGTCCTTATCTTCCAGGTTGGTAAAAACCACAGTGAAGAAACCTTTAGCTCCCAGGTGTAATCTGACATCCCCTTTGGGCTTCCATTGCTGCCTAATCCATTGACATAGGGCCCTTTCCGTTGGCCACATGCCCATAAACTTGCAGATGACTGCGTGTTCAGTCATATGATCTTGGTAGGCTTGTATCTCCGGATCTGTGATGACAACCCTTAGGTTATCAATTTTTATTGGTTTGCAGATCCCGTTCATTGGGGGGTGCTTCTTGTGGCTTGAGCTTGTGTCCCCTGTCGTTCCTTTGTTTTCATGCTGATTGTCTGTGTTCTCCCGCTCTTCTTCTGCCTGTTTTCCTTTATTATCTGTCATTTTTTGTCCTGTTGTGGCTTTATTTTCAGTGTTTCCCGACCTGTCATCTTCTGCTCCTCTGACTTCTGTATTGCTGTCTTGATCATTGCCTTCTGCTTGTTTTTTCTTCTTGTTTATTTCGCCAGGCTGCTTGAAGCCATCATATCCCGTGATTTTGATTCCTTCGCTTACGTTCTTCCTCTGCTTTTTCATGACTATTTGTTTAAATGAAGGGGTCCCCATGGACCCCCCCTGCCTCCATCCGGGCGGTCAGCTCTTGACCCTTTCTGAATAGAGCTGCAAATTGGAGTCTGTGCGCTGCCAGGTCTGAAGCGATATCAGTTTCTCAGAGAACTAGGGTTTTCCTCTTTTATATGAGATGTCACTAAGAAGCTAAATTCATAAAATTCATATTTCATCTAACTTCTCTTCTGTTATTTTTTTTGTTAACATGGAATTAGTCACCATATGTGGGCCATTTAATTCCTTTGCCACATAAACCAATCTAATTAATACACAAGTCCTTTTTGTAGTGGCATTATCACAATCAATAAAAAACTATATTGGAAAATTGATTCTTTTATTCCAACAAGCATTAAGGTGTTTGAGCGATTCCTTTAAGGGAAAATTATGTTATTTTTTTTCTATATCTCATTCATGTGGGGGACCTACAAATAAAAACACTTAGAGTATTCTATATGAATTTTTGTAGAATTTATTTGTAAGAAGTTATTTTATAGGCAACAGTAAGTGAACTCATTGCTAATTCCTATGACTATAGGATTGCAAAAATTCTTTATTTAGAGTTTTCAGCAACAAATTTCCTTATGTTGAGTGTGTTGGCAACTTATTGTTGTCATTGATGTCAAAAGTCCAACCATTGATGTTAAGTGATGTCAATTTTAGGGGGAGCCTATTGAGTTTATTAGCAATGTGCTAAGTCGATGTTGTGAGTGATGTCTTCGTTGGTTACTAAGTGTTGGTAATCTAGTTTTTTTGCTAAGTGTTGGATATTATCTTAGTAGCCTATCTTCAAAGGAGTTTTATCTACACGTACCTTGTTCAAAAGAGCATGAAAAGTGCTTGGTTTGATATCCCTCTCAAAGAGATTTTCAATTGTATATGGAACTTAGTCTAACACCTAAGGAATGAAGAAAAACTTCAGTTTGAACTAATGGAGCCCAACATAGTTCCAAATGGTCATGGTTCCAATGGGTCAATGGATATCTAGAAATCCATCCATACAGGGATCAAGCAGCGATGGTAATTGGGCAAATAACCATCAATCCAAATTCATCCAACCATCTAGACCCATTCGAATGCACAAAGGAATCCAAGCTTCCAGGAGAGCAGCAGGGAAATTCTTAATAAAACAACTAGATCCTGAATTTCCCAATGTCGGGTAGTAGGTGGACCCTAGTATAATGTGGCAACACTCCTAGTGAAAAATTGTAGAGATAGGTGGCAGGTTGATGATGTGTCATCCTTAGGAAAGGACGTGTGACACTATGATAACATGGAAAGGTGACGTGGCAAAGACAATTGGCATGATGATGATAACGATGATGACACATGGTTGGTGGATTTGGAATTTTTGGGTGGCTACGTGGTCCTTTTTCAAGTGTTACATGGAAGTGACATGGCATGACAGGTGGAAAAGAGTGACATGGTAGTGACATGCCATGATAGGTGACCGAGAAACAATGTGGAAGATGATGTGGTAGTGACATGGTAGATGATGTGGCTTATCTCAATATTTGCAACAGGAAGTTGGTTTGGCAAGGCTTTCTAGTGTTAATGAATTTAGGCACTTTTTTTATTTTTTGATTCCAAAGGAAAAAGGCCATTCTAGCATCTTGAGGTCAAGTCGAGCAAGTGTTTGATAGAGGTAGTTAGGACTAGATCCTGGTTCCTTGGATCCATATGGATTCAAATTTTAATGTGGTATTCGTCCATCTGGTGAGATGATTGTGTAAGTGTAGATGTGAAGGAGTGGGCACCATATCTTGGATCCCCATATCAAGACCCAACATAGACCTCAAAGTAAGGTGGACTCCATGTCAAGGTTTAACAGGGTTATCTAACCTTCTAGCCAACAAGTGTAGTATCGTCACAAAGAGGAGAAGGCACCAAATGGTGTATCTCCCAATTATGGGGCTTAGTGTGGAGGTGTTATTTTCCTATCCTCCTATCTCATGGAGAGTGCAGTCAATCGCTTAATGTGTAGCCTGAATACATGGATCCCTAGATATGTTATAAACGATTACTAATTAGATCATTAGAAAATTCATTATAATGGAGAAAGCGTAGATTACACAAGTCCAATCCTAAGTGCCTACTAGGCTTAAGCCCTCAGTCCTGGCTCTAGATCATATGTGTCAGGGAGTTGAAAAGTAAAGGGCTTTGTTTGGAGATTTGGTGGCATTAGGGACCAAAAATAAGAGGTTGGAAGTTAGGTGTTTTTGGGATACCGAAATGGAAAAATTCCCATAAATTGCAAGGGTTAAAGTTTAATGAGGGCCAACTGAGGGATGAATGAGACATATATGGGATATTTTAGAAATGAAACGATGTGAATCTGAAGTGGTTCACATTCTCATATGGTGAAGGTGAAAAACTTGATCTAGTCAAGTGAGAAGTTCCATTGGTAAATACCATGGATCAACACCCACGGTAAAGAAGGTTGCAAGCTATAAATACAAAGTTAAACACTAAACTTGGGTGAGGTCTATACATACGAAGATATTGTAAGATGAAGTTGTTGAAACTATGCATATCTAAATAAGGAAAATGCAGAGAGAATAGTAGAAACCTATAGCAAACCAAGGAAAGAAGAGGAAGCAAATTTATAGAGAGGAAACTTAAGCATATTATGTGGTAGAGAGAAAGAGCCCGAGTGTGGTGATTAAGCATGTTAGTGAAAACTAGAGACTAAAGAAAATTTGAATGTAGATATAAGTTGCTAAGATGCATGTAACTTGAGAGAAGAAAGGAATATGGACCTAAGGAAAGAGATTCAGAACAAAGACATATTAAAAAAATGTGATTGAGTGAAATTTCGGTGATATGAGCCTGTTTGAATTATAGTTGAATATCCAGTTGAGTGAGAGCTGAAGAAGTGAGAGTAGTGCAAGATAAAGTTGGAACAGAAAGAAAGCTTGTGGGTTGGAGTTTGAAAATGGATGAAAGAGGGATCTTCTAGGAAAAATAGGTTGGTGCCTTCACATAAGGGGATATGATTCTACTTTAGGTTAGTGCCTGTAAAAAAGGGGGTTGGTGCCTCCTGCAAGTGAGTTCTTGCAAGTCATGGGATGGATGTCTCCTTTTGGTTGGTTCCAATAAAGTTAATGTAATAGTAGGTTGAAGCCTACAATAATATTCCGACATATTTTTTGTGTTTTTCTCCCTTCATGGTTTTCAACATACATCTAGTCTTCCTATGTGTTGCTTATTTGATTCTTTGTTGATTCATTTGCATTATTTTATATTGTTAATAATTATTAAAATTTGCCATTATTGGTTCCCACCCCCCCCCCCCCCCCAGTGTAATGATAATTCTAATACCTTATATCTTCTAGTATACTTGACACTTCTCTTATCCTTGTACTTGGTTCAATTAAATCTTCAATTGGTCTCATTGTACTTAATGGTTCATCAAATAAAGGTCTAGGATATAAAGCATCAACCAACTCCTTTAATTTATTTTTTAAGGTAATTATTTTGTTTTCTTGATCAGTTATTGAATATTCTAAAGCATCCCATGTAGCCTTGTGTAACTTTAAAACTATGGAACCTCTAATTTATGCCATATTAATATAAAAGTTCCATTATCCCACCCCTCTCTTGTTTTTTACACTCACCTTTCCTATTTGTAGAGTTTTTTAATGTTGATCAAATTTTGCATAGAGTAATTTTTTCATTTCTTCCTAAAAGATAACAAGGTCTTGAGTAGTGAGTTATTCAAAAAGCATGTCTTTTATCTCATCCCAAGTAGAGACTTCGACAAAAAAAAAATATCCATATTCTAAGAATCAATTTGCTACTCTTGAATTTCTTTAACAATTTTTCTTTTTTCTTTCCTCTTTCTTTTTGAACCAATTGAAATAGTATGAAACTTTCAATCAAATTTTTTGGATGGTCTTCACCTCCTCTATTAGCAACACTTTCTCTATTGCCTCTTTTTTCTTGAAATATATTTCCTTGTCGACTTCTAGTGACTAAATATATCTTTTTAAAATTAATAGGAGAACTATGGTTTGTACTACCAACATGTTCTCATTTCCCTTTTTTTCATTTGTACTTAATTAAAGTATTACCGTGAATATGGTTGTCTTCATGTTCTTCTTCTAAATTGATATTATCTCCAGCTCCTACTTCCAAATAATTAATAAAAATTAAAGTGCACCTAATCAAAACCATATGTGTAGAAAATATTCCATGTGTGTCAAAGCTTCGGAAATATTGTATTTGGATCATTTTAAAAGTACCAAAATGCAAAGAAATTTCACCCAAATGGACAATAGATTTCACTCTAAAATCTCCAACTTTAAAAGGAGTAAGGATGCACTTTTTTCCTCCTTTGGTTAATAAATGTGCCCAATATTCGTATTTTCAACATACTTACATAACAAATAATTTATCAAAAATAAAATATGGAAGGATCACAAGTCTTCCTTCAAAGTCATAGATTCTAATGTGAAGAAACTTTTCTTCGCATTTAAAAATGTTTGTACTATCATAAGAGACCCTACTTGTATTAGGACCCAAAATCATTTTTTGTACTATCATAATGAAAGAATTTTGAACATGATACAAATGAAAGGGAGGATTGTGCTTCCATGATGTATATCACAAGAATTGAATAAGGTTCTCATCTATATTTACATTTTGAACATTGGGCTGGCCTTTAAATATATTAAAACAAACTAGGGCATAAACTAGATACGAAGACATGAAGAATCTTTTTGAACTCTCAAAATTCTTTAACCGGTAAGAGAACTCGTTGGAAATGATACTAGCCCAGTCAAATATGGCTCCTTCATTTATTAAATGATGGAGAATGCAAAGAACATATTTGGGTACATGCTCAGTAGAGTTCCAGGTGCATGTTCAATAGAGTCTTCACCATCAATTCTTGCTAACGACTATGAAAACTCTTTATAGGGGTTAACCATTGTAAAAACATGAATTTGGGAAGCATCCATCGAGGCAAGAAAAGGGTTCTTTAGAAAACTTCTTAGAAGTTCACTACATCCTCCTTGACCTTTCATAAATTCATTTGCCTTGAGACTTTGGCATTCTTATGTGGAGTGGGTAGCTATAACATTTTTTTAACAAGGCTTGCCATTAAACACACCTGATTTTTTTTCAATTTTGTCAAGGTGAACCACTCTACTATACTAATCAAATTTTTTTTGCACCATGAAACAACATATGTGAAGTCAAATACTTCAAGCACACAACCCACTTTCACTATTCTAGTTGTCCAAGTTTGGTTGGTTCCTTGTTTATCTTCTAATAATTCTAAATACCACTTATATGCAACAAATCCATGATAATTATCTTCTAAGAATATATTTGCAATAAGAATCTTTATTCCTACCCTCCATCTTTTACTTTGATAGCCTTGAGATATTTGGAGTAAAAATATTTTAATGTTCACTTAACAAGGTTACACCAAATATTCCTAGCTCCATCAATTACTTATCACAATGTTACATAATGGTGCTTTAATGACGACAATTTCCTCAAAATAAAAACTAGGTGATCACCATATCAATAATAATTCCAAATTGAGCGACGAGATTAATTGAAATGAAGTCATGGCAATGTCTCTTTAATTCACCTAGAAAATGATTCTTTATCAAAAGTCAGGCTATCGAGAGTCGGGGCATTAGGGTGATGGAGAATCAGGGAAGAATGAGTTGACATGAATGAGCAATCAAAATTTCAAAATTAGGACATTTGGTAGTGAGGATAGTTGGGAGTCGGGATAGACAAAAGGCCTGAGTGAAGATTTGGTCGTCCCAACATCCCAACTTTTTGAAAAATGGATAAGTATGAGAATTGGGGCATTGATACCTAGATGTATAAGTTGAGCGATAAGTCTTCCTATCATCATGAGTTTGAAAAAATAGCTAATTATAGATTATTTATTTTATAGACAATAGCCACTAAAGTCCAAATGGATGTGTAAAGGCTATAGAAACCAAAAGTTCAAAAATTTCAGCGTTGATCGAGATTTTTGGTTAAAAGGCCTTCCCAACAAGTGACAAATTTCCATCTAAATCACATCACATAATATCTCATTCTCAAACTATCAATGTGGAAAACCAACTTACATTGATCAATGACATTCACCTCCTATCCCTTATGGAACCTAAATAATTTATAATATAAGGGATGTTTCGATCATGCCAATCACAATTTTTCAAATATCTCAACTACCACCATGTTGTATATGTTACTTGAATCAATAATAACCTTACAACACTTTCCTTCAAACAAAAATTTGGTTCTAAAAATGTTTCTCTTCAATCATGTAGCTTTTCAAGTACATGATACTATGTTGTGCCATATTCACCTTGCACTACATCTAAGTTTCTCATATCTCCACTACTACATTAATTGTGATGTTCTCATATGTTACTTATTGTCAATGATCTAGCCCCATTTTCTTTCATGCCTTTTGTCTATCGCCATTAATACGATTCATAATCGTCTCCACAATTTCATAAATAAATTAGACTTCTATAGCCACTAAATTTTAATGTATTCATCAAAATCCTCCTTGATTTCTACCTTTCCTCCTGAATGCACTAACTTATTTTCTATTAATATTCTCTTCGCATGAACCCTCCATGCATTCTAACATCACCTTTGAGAAACTTAAACAATTTCACTCTAACATCACTTTCTAAGGTCATTTTTTTGTTCTTCTTGTTCAATGTTCACATTGTTGGACTTTCATTCCCCACCATGTTGTCCTTTTTATAATTCTTCAATTCATTTTATAAATTCTTGAATTTACGATAGTGTTTCCTCCTCTTCTCATCATAGTTGAAAATCTTCCCCTACTCATTCTAATAGTTTCAAGGACTTCACCCTTTACCGGTAAAATTTCCAACTTCAAAATTTCTTCATCCTAGAATATCAATCTACTCATATATGAAATGGTGTGCCATTAATAGGTATTTAAGGTTATATCCACTAAAGTGCGGGAACTATATGCAGCAAAGGGAATTGAATACAAAAACTCAAAGACATCAATAAATAAACAACAATTAAGTCTCAAAGAGTCTACTCATTCATTATAGTTGAACTATAATCATACTGCATCAAAGGCATGCCCTTAGCCATTCAAATTTCTCACACCTCTCTAGTTACAACTTACACATTTGATGCCCTACACCTCTCTCTTCACTCGATTGAAATCTATTGATTCAAAAACACTTTACCTCCATATTCTTCACCCTCTTGCAAAAACTTGCTCAAATCCTAATTATATTCTTGCATCAACCAATCAATCATTCCCTCTACCCATCCTCAACATCTATGTTCTTTATTCACATTGTTTCTTTTGAACTCTCCAACATCTCTTGCAAAAGACCTCTCAAATCCCATTCCTCTTCTTTCATCAACAAATCAATATAATCCTCTCCTCCTCTCCTCTTCCTCCACATCTACAAGTTTTTTTCTTAGTGGAAAGGCACTCTTCAAACTCCTATAAACACCACATTATATATTTATGTGTGCATGGTTCCTTGTGTCAGCCACTCCATTTGAACTTGTGTGTTTCCCTCTATGCATTATTCTTGTGTAGTATCTTGGTCCACCATCTTTTGTGTGTATCAAATGAAACATTCATCTCAATTGTTTTGCACGAAAGAATCTACATATTCTATCCTAGTTAAAAATCTAATTATCGCTACTAACAAAATTGTATTGACCAAAAAATCAATAAAGTATCTAATGAAATCCTACTCTAGGTCAATCTATTCACATTTTCTAGTGCAATTCAAGAAAGTTGAGATGGAAATAGCTCCCTCTATTGGATTAATGAGGGTAAGGTGGACAATTAATTGTGAGTTTCTTACCAATACCCTTACCTCATTTCCTCAATACTATCAAAGAATCTGCTACAAACATTGTCCAAGAGAATTAAGATAAGCATCTCAATTAGCATATTACTGGATCTTACTCTACTTATATTTAAGGTTGAGAAGCCTATAAAGCCTAAATAAGGCACTGGCAACCATGAGCCCATCCTCATTCTTCATAGACCATCATTGAATATTGGAGGTAACCCATCAACAATAAGGAAAACCCTTTGATAGACATGGCATTGACTCTTTTCTTATGTTATTTGTAACTTGACTTATTATAATTTTCATCAGCCCACCTTGCAATTTTATCACCTATTTTACTGGGTTCTTGTGTTATTAGAAGATTTTGGACTTGACGCTTGGCAATCACCTAAGGTTCCCACTTTTATGTATAAAAATTGTTGTATATTTTTAACATCAATAATTAAACACTTTATTCCAACTTAACAAGAGTATGAAAATAAAAAACTTAAACTTGTTGTATTTGTAACTTGAATAAGGATCTAACCTCCATTGAAACTATCAAGGAGCAAAAGGTATTTGAATCTAGCCAATTGTTATGCTCCATATTATATTTACTAGCCAAATCCATTATATCGTTGCACTATGAGATGATTAATGTTCTATATTCAAGGGTTATGATTTAGAAACAAGTATTCATATAGGATGATTATTTTGCAAAGTGTGCATTACTTCATAAAGGGTGTCATTTGGTTTAATCACTGTGAAATATATATTCAGTCAAGATTGGTTATTTTTAGTTAAAGTTGAGGTCACAAACTTTTGCCTATTCTACATAACGAATATGAAAATAAACAAAATTTTCTTAAATATTTAGAATTAAAAAAGGATAAAATTCTCTTTTAAATCCATTTATTAACATATAAAAAATAAATCATTCTTTGTATTATTAAAAAGGATATTTTGTCTAATATAAACAACAATTTCTTAAATATTTAGAACTAAAAAGGATACACTTCTCTTTTAAAGCCATTTATTAGCATATAAAAAACAACTCATTCCACGTACTTCTCCTTTGACATGTCCCTAAAAATCTATATTGGTGGGTTCTAACCTTTAGACCAAAGTTAGAATGAATAAAGATGTCAAAGAAAAACCTAGATGTGTAATCACCAAGTATCTAATTAAGGGAAAAAACACTAGATTAAAAAGTAACTTTTGAAACAACCAAAATATGTCAATGGTTCATTATCTAATGAAATAAGGCTAAATAAACATATTTTATTGTTACATGTTATTTTATGCATAGTAAAATTTAAAATGTGTTTATACTATGACTTAGCTAAAGTGGTCAAATGCTTTGAGCTTCATGCATGTCGTTTTGAGGTTGATCCCTTAGGCTAGTTACTTCTATTATGCAACTCACTGGGTGTTCCTACCTAATAAAGCATCATAAGCAATGTCAATATCGTTACACTAGGAAGCATCCACAAAACACAACAATGTGTCCAGTGGTTATCTTGCAAAAGCCCATTGCTAAAAATTTAAACCAACATTATTTAGTTGTGATGGAGAAACATGGCTCACATAACACAAAAGATTTGGAATATAAAGTAAATCATTATAAAAGAATGATATCTTTGGTTACAAATGATGACCCCGTGTAAATGTGGGATGCCCTTTCATAAGTATTCATGTCCCAACTAACAAACACGGCATTTCATAATTATTAGTTATTATTATTATTATCATCATAACATTGTCTTCCCCTTTAGAAATTTGTTATCTTCAAAACATATTGATCAAAAGGCTTCATATCTTTTTTGGTCTCGTAATATCTTCACATCCTTCCTAATTCATGGAACTATCATCTTCAATGATACAAGGCAATATGAACTTTCGAGCGTTGAGAAAAATTGTCAAATTGAAAATTGATCTAACCATCTCAATTTCATCTTCTGTGAAAGCTTGCACCTACTAGATACCTAAAGTGAATTATTTTCATAAGACTTAATTGTGATGCCGTTAATATTCTTTGGAATGTAAGTTACTTGTTTTTTATCTAGGTGATATTGATGCGTTGACTAGTTGAGATATTTGTTTTTATCATTTGGATATCTATAAGGAGTTCTTCTGACATGATTTACTTTAGGTATATGATTTTCTTTACATATTGATGTTGCTTGGTTGATCGATGTATTTTCACTTAGAATTTCAATTGTTTGAACTACAACATCTGAATGTCTTCACTAAAATTGGATCGTGATATTTATAAATTATGATATTATTTGGATAAATATTTGTTCTTTTTTCTTCAACTTAGACTATTACTTCTTTTCATTTGTGATAAGCTTTTCTAATTTGTTCTCCAATGGTTCCTCATTATTTTTAAGTTTCTTAATTTGTGTAAGCAAATATTGATTATGATGTCAAAGACATGAAAGTTCTTCACTTTCTAGATCGTTGATGTTATTTTCAATTTCATTATTCTTGTCTTTTAAACCTCTGATTTGTTCTAATAACTTTTGATTGCGTTTTTTTTTAAGCATAAATTTTATTGTTTATTCGATAGATTCTTCTTGAATTCTTCTCAAGATTTTGTTTTTTCTTATTCTATTTTTTAGTATATTGTTTTGTATCCTTTCTTATTAACATGTTCAAGTAGTTTTTCATTATGATCGCTTAGATAAGAAATTTACATGTCATTTTCTTCCAACTTTTTATAAACATATCTTTGAGTTCTTTCTATTTCTATTCTAACTCCTTGTCTTGTTGAAGTTATGTAATTTCAGCCTTTAATATTTTTGTTTGTGTATTATCTTGATATTCTTCCATAATAATAATTTTCAGACAACATCAGATTTAACTTTTAAAAATAGAAAAATAATTAAATTTCATTATAAAAAAAAAAGCATTTCATCTAAAAACATAAACTTAGGTATAAAATGCATAGTTCACAATTTCGCTTATTCCCCAATTCACCTCTTATCACATATAAAATGCAAAAATATCACTAAATAATAATAATAAATAAAACCTCACCCTATTTATTGAAATAAATAACGTTTATATTTCTTCATATAACGATATCATTTAAGAATAAAGTATCAATAATATCTTCATTCTATTCATTCTTGGCCTTTTTCATATTTATATATTATTTGGTTGGTTCTTATCATTTTTAATAAAATTGAAATTCACTTAAAATGTCATGCCTTTCATATATAAAGAATCGCCATGTTTTTCTCACCCCACAATTTAAATAGATATCAATAATATCTTCATTCTTGGCCTTTTTCATATTTATATATTATTTGGTTGGTTCTTATCATTTTTAATAAAATTGAAATTCATTTAAAATGTCATGCCTTTCATATATCAAGAATTGCCATGCCTTTCATATATCAAGAATTGCCATGTTTTTCTCACCCCACAATTTAAATAGTCCCCTCAATTATTGTTGTATGAATAGGGGATAGATGGCGCTAAAATGTGTATGAACGACATTTGATTAACAAAAAGTTTGGTTGAGTGGTTTAGCCGATTTTTTCTTTGGCATGTAGATCTATCAAAGTTTTATAATTTACAAGATAGATAGAAGAATGATATGATTCTTGGGTGCAATCAAGTAATAAATACTGCATGTTAAACTTGGATTCTTCGTTGTTCCCAACCCTCGAAATATTTGGTGATCAATTATTAACATGATTTTGTGGAATGAAACAATAGTCCAATTATGTGAATTTGAACCAACATTTTGTAATGGATAGTTGAAATGTACTATGGGTACTGCATGCTGTTATACAGATGTGAATACACTATTGCCAAACTCATATTGCATTTTGATTACCCAATTCAACTGACTGACCCCCGGTTAGTTGTGGTGGATGAGGGCACAATATGGAGTGTGCCGCAAATGATTTATGTAGTGGTGACTTTAATTCTCATCACAAAATGTTGCCACAATGACGGTACCATGGATTTTTTTGATAGCAATTTCAAATTGTATGGATAGGGTTGCTGAAAAATGTAATTAGGTTTGGTCTTCATAAAATATATTTGTCAAAAAAATTTATATTATTGTTACAATGACTTATTAAAGTATGGGTTTCATGATTGGGTCATCGTTTTATTAGTCAAAGTTCTCATTGTGGACTCCTAGGATTAATAAAGAATCATTATAGTCATTGTATATTTTATGAGACCCTTCATGGGCTTTCGAACGATGTAAAAAGAATTATTTTTGAGTCAAAAATAAATTATGTAACTTCAACACCAAGTTGGCCCCAAAATGATCAAGTCGGTCTCAAGGAAGGAAATTTGACCTCATTAGAAGTCAATATATACAAGGCAGTTTGACTTCATTTGGAGTATCTTATCTCTCTCTCATATAGTTTGATCTCTGAAGCTAGAAGTTGGAAGTTGAGAAAAGTGCGAAGGTAAAGAAGGAGGCTAAAAGGAGTGTGAGTTTGGTCAAGAAGGAAGGGAAGGACAAAATCAAAGTTTTGCTCTCTCTCTCTCTCTCTCTCTCTCTCTCTCATGTGGGCTAGTTTAGGAGATCGAAGTCTCCTTGTCAAAGTCAAAGTTATTGTTGATGTCGGAAGCTGCCAAGTCAAAGTTGTTGTTGATGTCGAATGCTACCAAGTCGAAGTTGCTAGGGTCGAAGTGCTACTGCTACTAGGTCAAAGATTGGATCGAAGAACGAGAGACTAGCTTGGTGTGGAGGAGGTCTTTGTCTAGGCTAAAGGGTCTCAAGGAAAACTATTGAAGGAAGAGATTTTGACTAGGTTTCAACCTAGATAGGGGTTTTCCCTAACAGAGGGCCTACATCTTGTGTCTTGTGTTTTTGTGATCTTCATGCACACATAATCCGGTAATTTCTTGATGAAAGATAATATAAAAAATGAATAAAGAAGGTAACATAATTCACAACTAATCATCAAGAAAAGGAAATCTAACCCTAATCCTACTAGCATTGATTTCTCAATACGGTATTAGAGCTAGGGTCAAAGAAGATTAAAGATCACTTCATTGGCTTGAAGGAAATGATTACTCCCTTTATGATAAGAATGGGATTCAATACTGTAGGAAGTTGCATCAAAAAAATCTTCTAATACTTATTCAACAAAGTCAAAAGTCAAGGGTTCTTGGTTGCACTTACAAGTTCACTTAATAATGATAATGCATGGATCACTGACAGTGAAGCATCCAGGCACATGACAAGAAAGAGTAAACAAGCTCACTCTATCAAAGGAATCATCTTCTCATACAGTGGAATTGGGAGATAACAAAATCTATTAGAGGCCTGGGATCAACATCATTAAGGTTGGAGAATGGAGCCAAGGAGGAAAAAAACAGTTTAAGGATCTCTTGAAAGTAATCTAAGGATACTCAAGAAGTTGATTAAAGGATCATATAAGGAGACCTTATAAGCAAAGAAGTTTACTATCTTCAAGGACAATGTCTAACACAATAGAGGAAGAGAACAAATTAGAAGAATCATTATATTACAATGCTTGGAAGAAAAGGATAGGTCTCATCCTCGAAAAAAATAAAGTCTTGGATCTAGTAAAAGGAGAAGTGAAGAAGTCTACAAAGAAATCAAGAAGTCTAGAGGGCTAAGAAAGAAGGGACAGGGATCAAGCAATCTTTGTTAAATAAGTTTCACCAAAGAAGAACATAATGGAAGGACCCAAATTCAAAGGCCTATTTTATAGGAACTCTTAGGGACTCTATCCCTTGTATATTCTTCTACTATCCCTCAAGATTGGAAGGAGCCCTTGCCAACTTCCAAAACATAAGTATCTTGCTCCTTGTATTGTCGTTTATATTTGGTTTCCCTTACTTATCTAAGTTTGTTTATATTAAATACTAATCACATTTTTAGTCATATTTTTGTTTAGAGAAGACTTGTTGAATACTCAAGGAACATGGAAGAAGGTTTCATGAGACAAATCATTGGAATTACAAGGTTTGTTAAGAAACAAAGGTATGTCTTAAACTACAAGTTTTTGCTCTCTTCATACTTATTCTTGATAAACTATTACTAACATCCTTATGTCTAGCTTTCTTGAATCTTAAATATTCTTATTTGGGTGATTCATCATTAGATAAATCCACCCTCATATCTTTGATTACTCATGTGAAACCCTAGAAAGGTTCTTTGTGAAAAAACTTAACTTAAGGGTATGTTGATGTGTGAAACCCTAAACTGCTTAGGGTTATTGTTGAAGTCAAACAAAATGATGTCATGTTTGGGGTTTTGGTGTGGGTATGGAAACCCTAACTTGTTAAAGTTGAATGGTAATGTCTGAAATCTCGAACCTTTGAAGTATTGGTAATTTAGAGTTTATTATGTTTTGTATTGAAACCCTAGATCATTAGGGTTTGGTAGGGTGTATAAGCAAGACCCTTATAATGTCCTAGAAATTAAATCATTGGCATGTGTGTTTGTTCGATCAAACCCCTAGTCTGATCAAGTTTGTTATATGTCTAACTCATTGATATTTGTGACATTCGGTTTGATTAACACATGTTATAAGATGCCTATGCATGATGATGGAATCCTAGATGTATGAGTTGACCTGTTTGTTGGTGTTCATGAGTCCTAGGGTTTGGAACTAAGCCCTAGTTGAAGTTTGATTCTCTAGGATGATAGTATTTGTAAATTCTAGGGTTTTGTAATTAAACCATAGTAGAAGTCCAAATCTTTGATATATGATGTCAATGTGATAATTTAAGACTTGTGTAAGATTGTTGAAATCTGAATTTGTGTTATGATTGTTGGGAATAAGTAAAATCTAGTGTTTACCACAAACCTTAGTGGAACCTAGTCATGTTGTTGATTGAGGTGTGATTGGTTTTGATTGTTAAATCTCATCTATGAAATCTAGGGTTTGTATGAAATTCTAGTACTAGGAAGTCTAGCATATGGATTCTAAAGTTGTTAGATACATTGTAGATCTATATTTGTTTGAATTGTTTCTAGGGTTTGCAATATGTTATAATAGGGTATGTCATACCTCTGAAAGAAACATTGAAACCCTAGATGTAATGAAGTTTGTTATGAAAGGCACAACAATCTTGATGTAGTCTAGGGTTTATGATAAAAACCCTAGCAAGAAGTTGAAGTGTATGTGTTTCTAAGTTTGGGTATTTTGATGTCAAAAGTTGAATGCTTCTGTGGTTTTGAAATCATTAACTTCATGATTTTATAGATTTGGTTGTACTTGCTATCTAAGTTGTGCAGATACATAATCTTCAAGATGTTGATGATGTTCGTTGATATGATAAGCATGATGTGAATGATGATGGTCATGATAACTCTGATAAGAAGTATGGAAGCTATGAAGGATTCTCCAATGTCATAGAAAATAAATGGAACTCCCTAAGTTAAGAGGGATCTTGGATGAAAGTTGATATCCCTAGGTTAAGAGGGAGAGAGGGTATATTACTTGTATAGGAATGATTAGATCCTTCTTGATTAAGAGGGAGTGATGGATGTGGTTCTTTACTTCATGTGTCATGCACTAGACCAGAACTAACAACCATAAGTCTTAGCGAAGGCCATGAGTGAGAGAAAAAAAATGGAGAATATATTTTGAGGGGTTGTTGAGATAAGAAGAGTTGGATCTATTTGTAGAATATGACATGACAAGTAGGAAAGGAATTTCAATTGTTGAGGAATATTTTGTCAAGATTCATTGGGAAAGCTCTAAGTCCTACTGTGAAAAGTTGAGAAGCAACACCAAGTTGTCTGAAAGACCCTAGAGATTTGTATCTATTTATGTACATTTGAAAGTTTTTTACTGATTGGGGTTGTGTTTGTATAGGTAAATCTCTCGAAGGTTTGATAGAATGTTCTACATGCTTAGATTTGTCGATCAGTTTGATTGGGAGAGATTTGTTGTCGATCTATTTGTTACCCATTAGAATAATCGGGAAGTTGAGGCTTTGTGTGTGAGACATTGCCTGGGAGGACATCTAGCTTACACTATGTGTTGATGTCTAGTTCCCGAAGTAGGGAGGAGTCGTAGAACTCTGACCTCATATACACACCTAGATCCCTGAGTTGATGGTTAGTAAGTAAGCCTAATGGTACCTAGAGAGGATGAAAGCTTTAGTCCATCTTAGTCCCACTTGAATAGATTGCCCTAGTTAGGAATCTGGATTGTGGCATTGTAGTGCCTAAATTGTTGAGAGACCTTGGATAGATTTCCCTGATCAGGAATCTAGCCCATGGCATTGTGGTGGGTAAATTCTTCATAGTTCATATAGTTTGAGATCTTTTGTATGAATACTTCCCTAGTTAAGAGGGAGTGTTGACAAATATAACTAGGTTTGGTCTTCATTAAATGTATTTGTCAAAAGAATTTGTATTATTGTTACAATGACTTATTAAAGCATGGGTTTCATGCTTAGGTCATCATTTTATTAGTTAAAGTCCCCATTGTGGACTCCTATGATTAATAAAGATTCATTAGAGTCATTGTATATTTTATGAGACCTTTCTTGGGCTTTTGAACGATGTAAAAATAACTATTTTTGAATCAAAAATAAATTATGTAACCTCCACACCAAGTTGGCCTCAAGAAGATCAAGTCGGCCTCAAGGAAGGAAATTCGACCTCAAGGAACGCAATTCAACCTCATTGGAAGGCTTTTTATACAAGGAAGTTCGACTTCATTTGGAGTACTTATCTCTCTCTCATATAGTTCGATATCTGAAGTTGGAAGCTAAACGTTGGGAAAAGTGTGAAGGTGAAGAAGGAGGCTAAAATGAGTGTGAGTTTGGTCAACAAGGAAGGGAAGGACAAAATCGAACTTTTGGTATCTCTCTCTCTCTCTCTCTCTCTCTCGTGTGGGATAGTTTAGGAGATTGAAGTCTCCTTGTCAAAGTCGAAGTTGTTGTTGATGCCAGAAGCTGCCAAGTCAAAGTTGTTGTTGATGGTAGAAGCTACCAAGTCGAAATTGCTAGTCGAAGTGTTGTTGCTACTAGGTCGAAGGTTGGATCGAAGAAGGAGAGGTTGGCTTGGTGTGGAGGAGGTCTTTGTCTAGGTTGAAGAGTCTCAAGGAAAACTATTCAAGGAAGAGATTTTCACTAGGTTTTCCCCCAGATAGGGGTTTTTTCCTAGCAGAGTGCCTACATCTTGTGTCTTATGTTTTTATGATCTTCATGCACACATAATTTGGTAATTTTTTGATGAAATATAATATAACAAATAAGTAAAATAAGCTAACATAGTTCACAAGTAATTATCAAGAAAGAGAAATCTAACCCTAATCCTACTAGCATTGGTTTCTCAACAAGGGTATGGTGCCAAGACCAGTAAAGGCGACTAGTGATAACTCTTTTCTTAATTTTTTAATGGTACAAATCTGTTGTACTAATATTTTTTTATTTTAAACTTTTTGGCTTTCTTTATTAACAAATTTGTTTTCTTTTTCTTGAAACTTCAAACTTTGATTTTAGCCAATAACTTCAAAATCGAATAAATGCCAATTTTTTCTTTCCGAGAATGGTTAAAATCCTGGTTAGACAAGGTCTGAAAAAAATATGGCCAAAAGCCAAATCGAAAAAACTCCAATAAAAGAATGGCCAAAGGTTGTGAAAATTCCTTGAACCGCAACAACTAAGTATTATTGTCCTAACTTAACCGTTTATTTGTGTTATGTTAAATTATTAATGGAAAATAGTGAATAAACCACACTGCAATTCTTCACCAAATAAAATATGATGTGGAAATACAATAGGTACTAAGAAATAGATGCACACACACAAAATAATGACACTGTTATTTTGGACTAATTGTCACAGGGAAAAAACCCTAATGGAAAACAGGTGCAGCAGGTGAGAGCTTATTTTATTATTCAGCCGTTTGAGAAATTTTACAATTGGATGCTCAATTGGCTATCCTCTGACAATACATTGGAAAAATATACTAGAGATCTCATATCTCCTTTGCAAATCAACTCAGCATCCTTTGGCCTTTGCTCACACCCCACACTAGCAACTCGCACTGCTACCTCTGAGCAACACGCATAGCTCTGGATCTACCTCCGACTGGGTCATCTAGCCTCCCTTTGCCTCTACAATGAATTCACTCTACTTCTAGACACTAATCCAACCTCTAGCAACTGATCTAACCCTCTTCCGGCAACTCACATTACTGGATTAGCTAATTCCACATCACAAATCGACCTCTTCTACAAACAGTTTGGCATCCTCTTTTTCTACCTCTCGAACACTATAAAATTGAGGAAAGTCTCTTCTCAAATCTTTGCTTCCCCCTCTCTGATGCTCTTTCCCTAGCTCTAATTACGTCCTCACTAAAAACAACAAATTGGATAGCTCGATCTTCCTTTCTCACAATGAGAACATTGATGTTATCCCCAAGCCCTTTGGCTTGCTCTTATAACCTCTCGTTGGAGTCTCAACAACCACGATTGAATATCCATCAACGACTAAGACAAATAGATTTCATCAATAGAAGCCTCTTGAGCAATATTTAATTAATTAACCTTAATTAACCTTTTTTCCTAAGTTGGATTTCAGAAATATTTTAATTATGACATTAATTTAATTAAGGTGTTTCCCAAGCTTATCTTGTAAAACCTTTTCTTGGTTTTGAAGATATAATGTTCCTTGGCCTCTTGGCATCATCTGAGACTAGAACATTTGTTCAATGCTACCATATCCATAAAAAATTAACACTCCCTCTCAGCGAGGAATGTGTTCTCCGCTATACCCATTTGTTCTTTGAAGTAGACAAACTTAGCTCTCCCTAGAGTTTTTGTGAGTATATCTGCCACTTGCTGGTATGTGGGAACATACTGTAGCTGGACTACTCAATGCTGCACACAATCTCTAATAAAGTGGTATCTTATGTCTATATGTTTCAACCTATCATGAAACGTCGGATTATCAGAGAGTCTAATGCAACTTTGGTTATCACAATAAATATTGGTTTCCTCCATCTTCTAACTGAACAAACTCACGACTTGTTTCCAAAGCCACATAGTTTCACATGTGGCCATGCTAGTTTCCATGTACTCTACTTCTATAAAGCTCAATGCCACATTCTTCTACTTCCTATTACACCAAGATACAACCCCTTATCCAACGTTAAAGCAACAACCTGATGTGCTCTTCTGATCTACTAAACTATCTACCCAATCTGCATCCGTAAAACCACATAACCTGACACCATCACCTCGAGTATACCTCAACCCATACTCGATCATCCTGTGCAAATACCTCAGTATATGCATCGCTAATGTCCATTGCACTTTCTTAGGTCCCACCATAAACTGACTGAGAGTGTTGGCTACGAAGAAAATGTTCAACGTAGTGTTGACCAGATACATGAGTGAACTGATGAGCTATCTATATAAGGTAGGTTCCATGTCCTCATCCTACAATGCATTTATCTTCTTGTAGTTATTATTCATAGGCGTGGACATATACCTATAGTCCTACATCCTAAACCTACTCAGAATCTCTGTAGTGTATCTCCCTTGACCAAGGAAGATCTCCCTGTCCCTCTGCCATACATTCAAGCCTAGAAAGTAATACATCAATCCCTAATCTTTCATGTCAAACTGTTGTCAGGTTCCTCTTGTAGTCCCTTATGAGCCCTAATGACCCTACTAGAAAGAGGTCATCCACATACAACACTAGGATGAGTGGCTCACCCTCTACCATTGGTTAGTAAAGGTTGGGATCTGCATCACTCTTGACAAATCCCATCTGCTGCAAGTAGTTGTCAATTAGACCATACCACACCTTGGGAGCATATTTGAGGTCGTACAGTGCTCTCTTCAATATGCACACATGTGCCCCTTTCGTGTGTCTTAAAGCCCTCTGGTTGTTCGATATATACCTCCTCCTCTATCACCCCATTCAAGAATGTTATCTTGACGTCCATCTGGTGAATCTACAATCTCATCTGTGTTGCTAGAGGTATAACTGACATCTTGTGAAGTTGAGCTAGAGAGGCAAGCTATTTGAGCGAACTCATCTTCCAATCTGGAAGACAATTATGAAGCCTCTTGAATGTTGAATCTATTTGCGGCCATATTGGAAAATCTATGACTTCAAATACACTAGAGAAGTCCTGGGTATAATCCTTGGTGTGCTTTTCTCTTCCTGCCCAACGCAAATCTATAACTACAAACCGTTGTTGTAAATCTTGGTGCCCAAATCTACTCTATAAATTCATTGATCTACTCACTGGAAACCCTCTCCAGCAAATCCAATGCCTGTTGCTACTACTTCTGGGGCCAATCAAACTTTTCCTTCACCCTGAATTGGAAATCAATTTTCCTGCCTTCAGCGATTCACACTTCCTAGCTGGTCCGCACAAATATGGAAATAATGCTCCATATCTCCCTCCAAAACTGCAAGATTTCTCTTCCTTTTGCCTCTAAGCCTTTGATCTGATCAATAATGCTCTGATACCACATGAAAAATCCTTGAACAACAACAACTGAGCATTATTCTCTTAACTTAATAGTTATTTGTCTTTTGTTATCTTATTAACAACAAATAGCGAATAAACCACAATGCAATTATTCAGTAAATAAAATACACCACAGAAGTAAAATAAGGACTGAGAAATAGATGCACACACACAAAATAATGACACCGTTATTTTGGACTAATCGTCCCTACAAAAACCTCAAAGGGAAAACTGGTGCAAAAAATGAGGGTTTATTTTATTATTTCGTAATTTGAGAAATTTTACAATTGGATGCCCAATTGGTTATCCTCTAAGAATACACTAATAAAATATATTAGAGATCCCATATCTCTTCTAAAAATCAACTCGGCCTCCTCTAGCCTACTCGCACCCCACACTAGAAACTCGCACTACTGCTTGGAATACACAATGTTGCCTCTGAGCAACACACACAAACCTGGATTTGCCTCCAACTGGGTTGTCTAGCCACCCTATGCCTATGAATGAATTTTCTCTGCCTTATAGACACTGGTCCAACCTCTAGCAACTGATCAAACCTTCTTCCAATAACTCATACTACTCGATTGGCTAATTCACATGACACAAATCAACCTCTTTTGCAAACAATTCAACCTCCTTTTTTCCTACTTCCTGGACACTAGAAAATTGAAGAAAGTCTCCTCTGGATCTTTACTCTCAAATTTCTGCTACTCCCTCTCTTTGATGCTCTTTCCCTAGCTTGAAGTGCGTCCTCACTGAAAACTACAAACTCAGTAGCTTGATCTGTCTTGCTCACAACGATGACACTGGTGTTATCCCCAAGCCCTTCGACATGCTCTTCTTATATCTCTCGCTAGAGTCTCAACAACCACAATTTAATCTCCATCAATGGATAAGATCAATTAAACATCATCAATAAAAGCCTCTAGAGCAATCTCGAACATCCTTAATCAATTAACTTTAATTTACCACTTTTCCTAAGTTAAACTTGGGAAATATTTTAATTATGGCAAATTAATTTAATTAAGGTGTTTCCAAGCTTATCCCGCAAAACAATTTCTAGGTTTTGGGGATCTAATGTTCCTTAGCATCTTAGAATCATCTCAGACTAGAAGACATGTTCGATGCTACCATATCCATTAACCAATAACAAAGGCCAGATCAAAAAATGATGCTCTAACATCAAATGTGGTAGTCAGCGCTAGTTCATAGTTAAATAATCCAAGAGACTTGGAATATAAAGTAATTCTTCGAGGATACAATATAATATATTGAATATTATATGAAAGAATTATATATTCAATTACAAATGAGAGCCCCATATAAAAATTAGGCAGGATAACCTCTCATGAGTAGTCATGTCCCAACTAATGAACACGTGCTTTCGTAATTATCAATTATACTTATTATTATGTTAATAGCATTAACTTACTCTTGGCTATTTGATATTTAAGACTATCAATTGTTTTGTTATACATAACATGACTCTTCCATACAAAATGTCTTTCCACTCCTATGTTTAGGAGTAATGTCATATATACCTATATGGATAACTATAAAATTGCTCCATTGCTTCGTTGATACGATATACACATTTTTATAACAAAACAATTTTCTCAATGCAAATAGTCTTCTCTTATAACACCAATTATTTTTGCATATTTTACAAACCAAAATGCTTGATTACCTTTTCAACAAATGTCAAAAGCCAAATGAGTTTGAACATTAGTGATCCAAAATGGATTTGGATAGACTCTTAAGTCTAAGTGTTCCTCACAGAGGAAAATGAAAGTCCAAGGAAGTACCTAGAAATAGCCTCATTGCAGAGATCGTCTCATTCTAAATCTACTGCAACTTGAATGGGAAAAAATGGACTTAGGATGCAGAAGTTATCGCAGAAAGAAGATGCCCTTTGTTCTTTAGAAAAAGAGGCAAAATCCCCTAAAATGGGCAAAAAACCCTTATAAAGGGAAAAGGGGAAGAGACCCCTGATTGCCGATCCCCGACATATCGGGTCGGAGGCAGGCTGGTGCATAAAACATGAGGAAAGGACTCGGGTCGATGCGACATTGTGATCGACGATCAGCGGATCGGCGTCGGCAATGGTATAAGACAAGGGACGGACCCCCGGGGCTATGCGACGAGCGATTGCAATATATCGCATCATAACGTCGCATCACAACGATAATACATGCACATGTGATCGCCGGACCTAATGGGTTTTATAAACCTTGCTTCATAATGTTTGACTTCCGTCATAAAGGGATTTTCTGTGTATTGGCACATTTCGGCTTAAAACCGAAATACAAAGGAAAAAGCCCCCAAAGCAATAAAGCGGACCTGAAAGGGAATTATAAACATGGCGCATGATATTTGAGTTCTGCAAAGGCGGGATTTCGAGTGGGCCTTGGGCGGAAAGCAGTATTGCGCTGGCTCCGCCCGCTTCCACACACTGGTCAACACGTGGCTGGTGGAGGAGAGAGGAAAACTGCCTTTTCGAGTGGGTAACCCCCGTACTCCTAAGCTGCCCGAAATTGGATATCGACCGTTGATTGGAGATTCCGTAGATCGACGGTGGGGATTGCGATAGTAGCCAAAGGCAGACGTGATGCGATATTAGGGCGATTTCGATATAATTTCAAGTCCGATAGAAAGAGTTCTTTCGAGTTTTTCACGTTTTCCCGTGTATTTGGGATTTTACCCAAAACACTTATGCGATGCGATATAATGCCTAATGGCGGACCCGATAGGGATTTTAGGGGTGATTGAATGGGATTCCACATCCGAAAATCACGCCCAATAGTGTATTTTGCAGACATTCTCTGTGTGATGGGATTTTCTCATTTTTCAGGTTTTTGCATATGAAACGACCCCGATTCCTTTTGTAACTGCTCCTGGTCATCATGCCATGCTACAGCAGGCGTTTTTACAGGCAATGATGCATTTTTAAGCCACAGAGCCGCAGAGCCAGATGGTTAGTGTAACTGATAGGGAGTAGAGAAGCTGCAGCGCCGCAGGGGGATAATGAATTGTAGAGGAACCGCTGAGGCATCCAAAAAAAAGCCAAAAAAATGCCTCAAAGAAATCCAGAGAGCCAATTGACGAGGTAGCGAAGCCAAAGTAGGAAGCTAAGGCGAAAGAGAGCAGAGAGAGCGAAAAGCTAATGCACAGAGCAACTAAGGGAGTCTTTGGAGTCACTTGGAGGTCAAATGAAAAGCCAGAGAGCTGAAAGTTGCAGAAAGCCAAATCTAGAGCCAGAGCCAGAGCGCAGGGCCAGAAAGCCGAGAGCTTCAAAGCCAGGGATAAGATGGTGTCTAACCCCATTGTTCTATGTAAAACAGTGGAGTTGAGCGAGGAGCTTGTAAAAGGACTATTGCCATAATCCCATAGAGCCTAGTTGAGTTGACTATATTAGAATAACGTTATTTTAGTGTTTAATGCTCATTTATGTATTTTATTCGGATAAGATCGTTTGTGATCTTATTAGCAATTTCTTATTAGAAACTTGTTGCTTCTATTTCTTAGTCGAAACTTGTTGTTTCTGTAAATACAATTGTATTATTTATTGAGCTTTATTGCTCATTGTAAATCAATTCAATTCATTCATTCATTATGGTATCAGAGCTTGAGTATTTTTTTCGAAATAATTTTTCATTGTTTGAAAAATTTGATGCTTCATTTCGAAATTGCTCTCTAGGAGTCTGATTTTTTTTTTTTACTAGGCATCACAATTTCTGAGCCGCAGTTTTTTTTTAATTGGGCGTCGCGTTTGTTTTATGTTGGAGTTCGACAGGTGCAACTTAGTTTGTGATTTGGGATTCGAAGCAGGTTGGGCTTCGAGCTTCATGTATGCATCAGCAATATCATTCTTCTACAAGGTTCGTCTCTTGTTTTCTTCAGTGTGAATCCAGGCCCTGAGAGTAAGCTCATTGATGAACATCTTGCAGGCCTTGGCAAACACGACGAGAGCCTCTGCAGATATCATCCTAACATTCTTGTCGTCTGACTTCATTATCGTCTTGATTCTCGCGAGGAGACTGTGATTTCTGAAATAGACAATGTGCTCGATTTCCTGCATTTGGTTGACCCAGAAAACCTCAATCTGCTGCTGTTGGTGGTGAGACAGCTGTCGTTGGTGCCTGTTGCTTTGAGGTCAGATTTTGCTTGGATTTTCGACGTTGCCCTTATGACCTACGTAGTACTCCCGCTGCCCGAATGTGCCGCCGCGCAAGCTCATATTCAAATTCGAATCCAACGTGGACGGGATACCTGCTGCGTCTAGACTGGCGTATCCGATATCGGGATCTGACGGTGATGGAGAGAGGGTCAAGAGGCTCCTACGGGCAATTTATCATCTGAGGAATCAGTATCTCTTACACTTGGACAAGGCGGCTCGCGATGCCGAGAGGATAAGTCTTGGATTACATGTGCAGTCGATGCTTGTTTGGCAGTGGCCGAAAATGTCAATATAATTGGACATCTGCCATTACTGTAATTCGATCGTTGGTCGGGTTTTTGCGAGGGATTCGTCTCACTGCTCTCAATTACGTTTGGTATCGCTCCCAATTTTCCCTTGACAATTATGTTAGCTCTGACTTTCAAAAAAATTCCCACGCTTGCCCGTACCAATCTCTCTCACAGTATATGTTTTTGGTTCTTCAGAAAACATAGATTTTTTGCATACACGTTAGTTTTTGGGCATGCAATTATTCTCCAAGTTTCTCCCTGCCTAAGCTTCTTAGAACCATTTTTGGTTCTATCTCATATTGCACCAGCACCTGTCAGATTTTGTTCGGATCAGTTGGCATCTGCATTGAAATCCGTGCCGAGCTCCTTTGTTGTTTTCTGTGTCTTGGGAAACCTGTAGATGGCCTCGCTAACCAACCTGATGTTGGAAGGCAGTCAGCGTTTTAATGGCACCAATTATAACATGTGGAAACATAGAATGTTGACCATTTTTTAATATAGGCGTCTTGACCAGCTCGTTTTGGGCAAAGAGCTCAGTCCTGGTACACTTGGTGCAGATCAAGATAAGTTTGATGATCGAAATTGAGAGGTTGTTATGCTTCTCAAAATCTTTGTGACTGATGATCAGTTACCACAGATTCCTTCCGGCAAGACAGCTGCCGAAATCTCGTAACATTTGAGGAATTGCACGAGACATCCGACAAGAGCAGAGCTTTCTTTCTAAAGAATCAGTTGTTCTCCATCATGATGGACGAACGTATGTATTTACAGGAACATCTTAACAAGATTAAAGACATTCGAGATCAACGCGAAGCCATTGGTCGGACCATGGAGGAAGAAGATATGGTAGTCATCACTCTGAAAAGTCTGCTAAAACCTTATGAGCACTTCATAGAAACACTCAACATTGCCTCCACTAATGTTGATCTGAAGTTTCCGAAGTTATGCACCAAACTCCTGCAGCAGGATCATTGGAAACAATAGTTTGGTAGTGGTGTTTCATCAGTCTCCTCAGAAAATGTTTTTGCTGCCAAATATCAGTCCTCTCATTCCTTCCAGCAGAAAGGTTCTTCTCAGCCTTCTGATCCTGCTAAGAAGAAAAATGTGCAGTGTAATTATTGTCACAAGTTCGGCCACATGAAGAAAGATTGCCGACAGAGGATTGCTTCTGAACAGAAGAAGCAGGGAGGGTCTCATCAAAAAGCGAATGTTGTAGAACATTCCGAGTGGAAGGAATCTGCCTTTTACGCCTTTATGGCTAAGAGGTCCTCAGATCATGCCCCGTCTTCTGCCTGGTACATTGACTCTGATGCATCACGTCATTTCTCTCACAAGCGTAACTGGTTTATTGACTTCTCATCTTTCAGTGATTCCGTGGTATTCGGCAGAGGTGAGGAGTACATAGTGGTTGGTAGAGGTACAGTTCAGATCTAGTTTGATGGGCGCACACTCATCTTCCTGAATGTGTACTATGTTTGTTGGGTCCCTATAATACTAGTGATTACTCCATTACTATTGTAGTTGTACCCCTTATTAATATTGTTGCACCCCTATTGCCCCCATATTGTTATTACTGTACCCCATAGAATCCCTCTATTGTTATTTTTGTGGCTTTATATTATTATTGTTAGGCCGGCTGAGTTATATTGTGACTCCTTAGACTCCTATATATAGAAAGGAGGTTTTGTCATTTGTATCATCCAAGAATTGTTCATTTATGTAATGTAAAGGAGGTTGCCCCCTCGAAGAGGCTGAATTCTAAGACATTGATCTATCTTTTCTATCTTTTATTGAGCTAGTTTCATAACATTTGGTATCAGAGCTTTGGATTCTAGAGTTTCGTTGCTCCAAACAAGTCATCGTGGAATTTTCGCTAAAATTGATGGCATGGATGATAAAATGGAAGAATTGACAATAAATATGAATAATTTGCTACAAGGAATGGTCACAAATGGTGAAAAAGTACTAAAGGAAACTCATGATGAGAACAAAAGAAATGTTAATCATGATTCCATAAACTGTAATGTTGGAGCGAAGACCCGCCATATTCCAAAAATCGACATGAGGAAGTTTGATGGCAAGGATCCCACAACATGGATATTACAGATGGTGCAATTTTTTGATCTCAATAATGTGCAAAGCACACAAAAGGTACGTATTGCAACTTTATATTTCGAACCAGATAAGTTTGTATGGTATTAATGGCTTTTCTCTCATAAACAAATTATCACTTGGGCAATTTTTACGGAAGAATTGACAGCACATTATGAGGATACAAAAAGCAACACTTTTTTTAGCCAATTAATAAGTCTCAAGCAAAAGGGTTCTATAATGGAGCATATTGAGGAGTTCCAAAATTGAAGATAAGGGTAAAAGATATTCTAGAGGAGCATAGGATTGATGTGTTCATAGGGTCTTTAAAGGATAATATCCAACATGATGTTCGCCTTTGGGAACCTGATTCATTAGAAAAGCATTCAGGTTAGCAAGAAAAATGGAAAGCAAAATTATGGCAACCGGGAAGCATACCAGTCACAACTATAAAGATGGAAGTGTTGTTGCCCCTAGTCTTCCACAACCTATAAGGTTGACACTACAACAATTTGAAGAAAAAATAGCAAAAGGGGTTTGTTATAGTTGTGATAGCAAATACACTAAAGGTCATAAGTGTGCTGAGAAGAAATTATTCTACATAGATTGTGAAGAGGAAGAAAAAAAGGAGCAAGAAACATCAAAAGAAGAGGATATACGCCAGGATCCCACCCCAGAGAAAAAAGAAATGAATCAGACCATATCTTGTAATGCATTGGTGGGAATTACCACTCCTCAAACCATCAAGATAGAATGACAAATCAAGAAGAAAAAGGTAATAGTGTTGATTGATTCAAGAAGCACCCACAATTTTATTCATTGGAAGGTAGCAAAAGAATTGAATTGCTTCCTATATCCAGCACCAGTGTCAAGTGATGATTGCAAATGGAGGAACAATAAATTGCTCTGGAAAGTGCCATAATATCAAGCTATCCATGGGAGAATATGTATTGACTAGCCCAATGCTTTCCATTCCAATGGGAGGTGCTGAAGTTGTACTAGGAGTCTAATGGCTACAATCCTTAGGTACGATAGCTTTTAATTTTCAAGAACTTTTCATGAACTTTTCTGCCAAAGTAAGGGAAGTTGAATTAAGGGGTATTGTAGGGAAACTGGGAAAGATAATTAGCTCTAATGGTATGACAAAGCTTTTGAAAAAGGAACAAAGAGGCATAATTGCTCAATTATGTTCGTTATATGTTTCCACATCGGAATCATCTATTTGTCTAGATCTTCAAAAAGTCTTGGACAATCATTCCATGGTATTTGAGACTCTCAATGGTCTCCCGCCTATTCGTGATCATGGTCATGCTATTCATCTAATTCCAGGAAGTGTTCCTCCAAACATCAGGCCGTACAGATATCCCTATGCCCAAAAGAGTGAAATTGAACGTATGGTTGCAGGAATGCTAGAGGCTGGTATAATTCAACCGAGTCAAAGTTCTTTCTTCCAGTAGTATTGGTGCACAAGAAGGATGGTCATGGCGCATGTGTCTGGATTATAGGGAGCTCAACAAGCTCACTATTAAAGATAAGTTTCCCATTCCTGTCATTGATGAATTACTGGATGAATTGCATGGATCAATTACTTCACCAAGTTGGATCTTCATTCAGGATATCATCAAATCAGAATGAAGACTGAGACATTCCAAAAATAGCATTTAGAACTCATGAGGGTCATTATGAATTTTTGGTCATGCCTTTTGGCCTTACCAATTCACCTTCAACATTTCAAGGGTTGATGAATTCAATTTTCAAACCATTCCTTAGAAAATTTGTGTTAGTATTTTTTGATGATATACTAATCTACAACAATCCTTGGAAGGATCATGTTGAACATGTTGACAGCGTGCTACAACTATTGGAGGAGAAACAATTATATGCAAAAAGATCCAAATGCTTCTTTGGAGTCCAAGAGGTGGAATATCTGGGTCATATTGTTTCTCATGAAGGAGTTTAGGTAGACCCTAGCAAAATTAAAGCCATTAAGGAATGGAA